>JASVEL010004465.1:0-186975 GCA_032618575.1 Nicotiana noctiflora | reverse complement strand
GGTAGACCGGGGTTGGAGCGCGAGGCACCGGTACACCGACTACAGTGCTGCTACTCGGCACTACGGGGAGACCTGGCTCGGTTCGCTGGCGTGTATACCGACGCTTTGGCCCGGGCGGGATTGCTTCCTCTTGTTGCGGCTACGTCTCGGGCGGGGGGAGGGGCCCGGACTCCCGTGGCCGTTACACGGAGCGGCGTGTGCCGGTGGGACATGTTCCGGATGTTTTGGTTATGCCTCCCTGCCGCCCCGGCACAACCGGGAGGTGGACCGAGCTGCCTCCGAGGACGAGCGGCGTAGATTAGAGAGGTTCGAAAATATGATCCTCCGGTGTTTAGTGGCCCTGGCTTCGGATGATGCATTGGGTTTTCCGGAGGAGTGTCATCGTATTCTTCGTACTATGGGGATTGTGGAGACCGGCGGGGTTTCCTTCACTGCTTTTCAGTTTCGCGGGGCTGCTTATGATTGATGGCGCACGTATGAGTTGGATAGTCCGGAGGAGTATGCTTCATTAACCTGGATGCAGTTTTCAGATCTATTTTTGAGGGAGTTTGTTCCACCGAGCCTTAGGGATTCTTGGCGCTCGGAGTTTGAGCGGTTGCGACGGGGCTCCATGTCAGTATCGGAGTATGCCATCAGGTTTCACCCGTCTGGCCAGGCATGCACCGGACTTGGTAGCCACGGTTCGGGAGAGAGTGCGGAGATTTATTGAGGGCATGATTCCGCCTATCCGATCCAGCATGGCCAGAGAGTTGGAGACAGATATATCTTATCAGCAGGCAGTTAGCATTGCCAGGAGGATCGAGAGTATGCTCCCTAGAGAGCGTGGAGATAGAGAGGCCAAGAGGTCTCGTGAGTCGGGCCATTTCTCTGGTGCCCGCACTTCATCAGCCGGTCGTTTTGGCAGGGGTTATTCCGGCCGACCAGTTCACTCAGCATTGCCCGCAGCCGGTAGTACTCCAGGTCTTCCAGCACCTCAAGAGCCTTATTATGCTCCCCCAGTTTCCAGTGCACCTCCTGCGCGGGGTCCTTCTAGGGGTCAGACTAATGGGGGTGAGGCCGGTCAGTCACAGCCACCGCGTCCTCCCAAGGCTTGTTTTGAGTGCGGGGATACTCGCCACCTGGTTAGGGAGTGCCCCAGGCGCAGGAGAGGAACACCTCATCAGTCATCACAGCATCCGCGTGGTTCTCAGGGCCAGCAGGCTATCATTCCAGCCCAGCTGCCACTCCACCTGCCCAGCCAGCCAGGGGCGGGGGTCAGAGTTCCAGAGGCCGCCCTCGAGAGGGGGGACAGGCCAGATTCTATGCTATTCCTGATCGCGCTGCGGCTGTTGCATCTGACTCTGTTATCACAGGTATTGTTCTGGTTAGTCACAGGGGAGGCATCGGTTCTGTTCGACCATGGTTCCGCTTTTTCATATGTGTCTTCTTACTTTGCTTCTCATACGGGTGTGCCTCGGGATTCTTTGAGTGCCCCCATTTATGTTTCCACTCCGGTGGGTGATTCTTTGGTCGTGGACCGCGTATATCGGTCGTGTTTGGTCACCATTTGTGATTTTGAGACCAAAGCGGATCTATTGCTGCTTGGGATGGTCGATTTTGATATTATTCCGGGCATGGACTGGTTGTCGCCCCATTATGCTATTCTTGATTGTCACGCCAAGACCGTGACGCCGGCTATGCCAGGTATTCCACGTATTGAGTGGAGTGGTACTCTAGATCACACCCCTAGCCGTGTTATTTCTTTTCTCAGAGCTCAGCGTATGGTTGAGAAGGGGTGTGCTGCTTATCTTGCCTATGTGCGGGACGTCAGTATTGACCCTCCCTCTATTGATTCTGTTCATGTGGTACGTGACTTTGCTGATGTATTTCCAGCTGATCTTCCGGGCATGCCGCCTGACAGAGACATTGACTTTGCTATTGACTTGTTGCCGGGCACTCAGCCCATTTCTATTCCACCGTACCGTATGGCTCCTCCCGAATTAAAGGAGTTGAAGGATCAGTTACAGGAGTTATTGGGCAAGGGTTTTATTCGACCCAGTGTTTCGCCTTGGGGTGCTTCTGTATTGTTTGTGAAGAAAAAGGACGGTTCTATGCGTATGTGTATTGACTATCGTCAGCTGAATAAGGTTACAGTGAAGAACCGGTATCCTTTGCCCCGTATTGATGATTTATTTGACCAGTTACAGGGCGCACATGTGTTTTCTAAGATTGATTTGCGCTCTGGGTATCACCAGCTGAAGATTCGGGAGCCAGATATCCCGAAGACTGCCTTCAGGACCCGGTATGGTCACTATGAGTTCCTCGTGATGTCTTTTGGGTTGACTAATGCTCCAGCAGCATTTATGCATTTGATGCACAGTGTGTTCAGGCCTTATCCGGACTCGTTCGTGATTGTCTTCATTGATGATATTCTAGTATATTCTCGGAGCCGGGAAGAGCACGAGCAGCATTTGAGGATAGTGCTTCAGATCCTGAGGGAGAAGCAACTTTATGCCAAGTTCTCTAAATGTGAATTTTGGTTGAGTTCTGTGGCATTTTTGGGCCACGTGGTGTCGAGTGATGGTATTCGAGTAGATCCGAGGAAGGTGGAGGCCGTGCAGAGTTGGCCCAGACCCTCCTCCGCTACTGAGATTCGCAGTTTCCTTGGTTTGGCGGGCTACTACCGTCGTTTCGTAGAGGGGTTCTCTTCGATTGCAGCACCTATGACTAGATTGACCCAAAAGGGTGCCCCTTTTCGGTGGACAGACGAGTGTGAGGCGAGCTTTCAGAAGCTCAAGACAGCTTTGACTTCGGCCCCTATATTGATGTTGCCTACAGGTTCGGGGTCCTATACTGTATATTGTGATGCCTCACGAGTTGGACTCGGTGCGGTATTGATGCAGGACGGTAGGGTGATTGCCTACGCGTCGAGACAGCTGAAGGTGCATGAGAAGAATTACCCTGTTCATGATTTGGAGCTAGCTGCCATTGTTCACGCCTTGAAAATTTGGCGTCATTATTTATATGGGGTTCCTTCTGAGATCTACACTGATCACCGGAGCTTGCAACACTTGCTTAAGCAGAAGGACCTAAATATGCGTCAGAGGAGATGGTTGGAACTACTGAAGGACTATGATATTACTATTCTCTATCATCCAGGCAAGGCTAATGTGGTTGCTGATGCCTTGAGTCGTCGGGCAGAGAGTTTGGGGAGTTTGGCATATCTACCAGCTTCGGAGAGGCCTATGGCGATGGATGTTCAGGCTTTAGCCAGACAATTTGTTAGACTGGATCTTTCGGAGCCCAGCCGGGTTCTCGCTTGTGTGATTTCTCGGTCTTCGCTATTTGACCGCATCAGGGAGCGTCAGTTCGACGACCCTCATTTGCTTGTCCTCCAGGATAGAGTTCGGCGTGGTGATGCTCGAGATGTTACCATCGGGGATGATGGAGTTATGAGGATGCAGGGGCGTATCTGTGTGCCCAATGTAGATGATCTTCGAGAGCTGATTCTAGGAGAGGCCCATAGTTCGCGGTATTCCATCCATCCGGGTGCCGCGAAGATGTATCAGGACTTGAAACAGCATTACTAGTGGAGGCGGATGAAGAGGGATATAGTTGATTATGTTTCTAGATGCCTCAGCTGCCAGCAGGTGAAGTATGAGCATCAGCGTCCGGGTGGATTGATGCAGCAGATTGAGATTCCCGAGTGGAAATGGGAGCGCATTACCATGGACTTTGTATCTGGACTTCCACGGACTGTTAGGAAGTTTGATTCCATTTGGGTTATTGTGGATCGGCTGACCAAGTCCGCCCATTTTATACCGGTGAGCACTACTTATTCATCGGAGCGGCTGGCGGAGATCTATATCAAGGAGATAGTTCGGCTGCATGGTATTCCAGTGTCCATCATTTCAGATAGAGGCACTCAGTTCACTTCACGGTTCTGGAGAGCTGTACAGCAGGAGTTAGGTACTCGGGTAGAGCTGAGCACATCATTTCACCCCCAGACTGATGGGCAGTCCGAACGCACTATTCGGATTTTGGAGGATATGCTCCGTGCGTGCGTGATTGAGTTTGGAGGTTCATGGGATCACTTCTTGCCACTGGCGGAGTTTGCTTATAACAACAGCTACCAGTCTAGTATTCAGATGGCACCGTACGAGGCCCTATATGGTAGGAGGTGCAGGTCTCCCGTGGGTTGGTTTGAGCCGGGCGAGGCCAGGTTACTAGGTACTGATATGGTTCAGGAGGCTATGGACAAGGTCAAGGTGATTCGGGACAGACTTCGTGCGGCCCAGTCTAGACAGAAGAGTTATGCGGACAAGAAGGTTCGCGATGTGGCTTTTATGGTGGGTGAGCGGGTTCTGCTCCGAGTCTCGCCCATGAAGGGCGTTATGAGGTTTGGGAAGAAAGGGAAGCTGAGTCCTAGATTTATTGGCCCCTTTTGAGATTTTGAGGCGTGTTGGGGAGGTTGCTTATGAGTTGGCCTTACCTCCCAGCTTAGCCGGAGTTCACTCCGTATTTCATGTCTCCATGCTCCGGAGATACCATGGTGACCCGTCGCGCGTGTTGGATTTCACATCTGTTCAGCTAGACAAGGATCTTTCTTATGTTGAGGAGCCAGTAGCCATTCTAGACAGGCAAGTCAGAAAGCTAAGGTCAAAGAACATCGCTTCGGTAAAGGTTCAGTGGCGGGGTCAGCCGGTCGAGGAGGCGACTTGGGAGACCGAGCAGGATATGCGCAGCCAGTACCCTCATCTTTTCACTACTCCGGGTATGTTTTCTATGCTCGTTCGAGGACGAACGAATCTTTAAGTGTGGGAAGATGTAACGACCCGACCGGTCGTTTTAGGAAATTACGCCCCTATCCCTAATTTAACTGTTCCCCAAAGCTCATTTCTGCTATTGTGGGTTGCCGGGAGAGTCGGTTCCGAAAATTTGAGCATTTTGGGACACTTAGTCCCCAAATAAGAGCTTTGAAACTAGAAAATGGTCCATAGCCGGAACAGTGTTAAGACGATCTCGGAACGGAAATCCGATGGTTCCATTAGCTCCGTTAGGTGATTTCGGGGTTAGGAGCGCGTTCGGAAGGTATTTTGGAGGTCCGTAGCTCAATTAGGCTTGAAATGCCGAAGGTTGAAATTTTGGCGAATCCGATCGATAGGTGAGATTTTGATCCGGGGGTCGGAATGGAATTCCGACAATTTCGTAGCTTCGTTATGTGATTTTGGATATGTCCGCAAAATTTCAGGTCATTCGGACGTCGTTTGGTCGGGTTTTTGATCAAATATGCAATTCGGAAAGTTTTAAGAAACTTAGGCTTGAATCGATGTGATTTATGGGTTTTGATGTTGTTAGACATGTTTTTATGATTGGAATAAGTTCGTATCGTGTTTTGGAGTATGTTGGTGGTTTTCGTTGGGGTCCCGGAGGCCTCGGGATGAATTCGGACCATCATCCGGCATTTTGGAACATGAAAAGTCTGCAGAAAAACTGCAGATCACTGGGCAAGATTTAAGCCATCGCGTTCGCGAGGGCCTTGTTCGCGTTCGCGTAGGCTGGGTGCTGCAGAGGCATCGCGTTCGCGTCCAAGGCGTCGCGTTCGCGTAGTGGAAGGAGGGGAGGCACCGCGTTCGCGATCCCTGTGTCGCGTTCGCGAAGAGCAAGGCGAGTTGGATGGGAAATAAGGTCATCGCGAACGCGTGGACTAGCGCCGCGTTCGCGAAGGTTTAGCCGGCTGTGCATCGCGGACGCGAGCGGCGTCACGCGAACGCGAAGGGTAAATGGGTTAGAGCATCGCGAACGCGTGACAGGCCACGCGAACGCGATGAAGGAAAATGTCTGGCAGTGAGCTTAAGTTCAGAACATAACACCCGCGACCCCCATACACAAAAACGCCATTTTTGAGCTCCAAGAGAGGTTTTTGAAAGGGAAAACGTTGGGATATCATCGGGAAATCATCGGGGGTAAGTTTCTTGACCTTAATTCGTTGGTTTATCATGAAATCCGTGATTATTTCACTGAAATTGGAAGATTAAAGGTGGGTTTGAGCCCTAGGCCTAAATGTTAGAAAATCTTTGATTTGAATGGGCAAACGGAGTCCGATTTCGATAAATTTTATATGCACGGACTCGTATTGAGATAAGGAAAACGAATATATAATTTTCGTGATTTTTCGATAAGCGTACCGGAAGTCGGGTTTTGGCAACTTGTGGGTTTTGGTGTATTTTGAGTTAATTTGATTGGGTAATGCCCAATTGGCCTATTTTGATGTGATTCTATTGATTTTTATCAGATTCTACACTTGTGGAGGCCGACATTCGTGGCAAGAGGGTTATTACTTAGCGGTTTTGTACCGGAATTGAGGTAAGTGGCTTGTCTAACCTCGTGTGGGGGAATTTTCACCCTTAGGATATTATGTGATAGTTTTAATGCCTTGTACGCGAGGTGACGGGCGTGTACATGCGCTGGTTGTTGAACACGTATTTATTAAAAATGTTCGATGAGCGGTATTTCTGTCTTTGGCTGTTAATTTGATGTTTTACCGGTAGTGGATAGAAAAACATGATTAGGTAGCCCTTAACTATTTAGTTGCCTAATTGCCTTATTTGAACTCCTTGATAATTATTGGCACTATTTTTCGGCGAAGTTATAGTTAAGCATAATTTATTCTCTCTGTGTATTCCTTTAATTGCTGTGCTTGTGGACTGCGGGTTCGATTCCCGGAGACCCAGGGCTGTGGGTTCGATTCCCAGAGACCCGGAGTGATATTGGTAGGGACTACGGGTTCGATTCCCGAGATCCTGAGATTTATTGAAATGTGGACTACGGGTTCGATTCCCGAGATCCTGAGATTTATTGAAATGTGGACTACGGGTTCGATTCCCGAGATCCTGAGATTTATTGAAATGTGGACTACGGGTTCGATTCCCGAGATCCTGAGATTTATTGAAATGTGGACTACGGGTTCGATTCCCGAGATCCCGAGATTTATTGAAATGTGGACTACGGGTTCGATTCCCGAGATCCTGAGATTTATTGATTATTGGTAAGGACTGCGGGTTCGATTCCCGGAGATCCTGAGCTATTGAGATACTATTGAGACATGGGCTGCGGGTTCGATTCCCGGAGACCCAGAGGTACTGAGAATGGGACTGTGGGTTCAATTCCCACAGATCCTGGACTTGTTTATTGAGTCGGTTATTTGTTATTAGCTTGATTGTAGACAGTTTCAGTAAATGTTGTTATTTTGGAAATTTTGTTGTTATCTGTTAAACTGTTTATTTTGTTATCATCATATTATTATTGTTCTCGGTAGGGCCCTGACCTTCCTCGTCACTACTCCATCGAGGTTAGGCTTGGCACTTACTGAGTACCGCCGTGGTGTACTCATGCTACTCTTCTGCACACTTTTGTTGTGCAGATCCGGGTACATCAGAGGAGGCTCGTACTAGGTGATTCCGCAGCTTTCTGGGAGACTTCGAGGTATGATCTGCTACGTCCGCGGATCCGGAGGCTTCCCATCTATTCTAGTAGTACTAGTTGGCATTTTTCCTCATTTCGTTGTTAGAAACTCTTTATACATAGAGCCCCAGTTGTATTTCTCTTTTAGTCTGTGTTACCGTGGGGTTCCGGATTCTTGGTAGTGTTCTATTTATTGTGTGACGGATGTATGTGCCAAGCGGCACGGATTACATACCTTTTTGTGTTATTTTCCGCTGTTCCTTATTTAAGTATTTTATAACTTGTATATTCCGCAACGTGTTAGGCTTACCTAGTCGTGGGGACTGGGTTCCATCACGAAGGTTGAATTTTGGCGAAATACGAACGGTATGTGATATTTTGATCCAGGAATCGGAATGGAATTCCAACATTTGCTGTAGCTTCGTTAGGTGATTTTGGATATGTTTGCAAATTTTTAGGTCATTCGGACGTCGTTTGGTCGGGTTTTTGATTGAATGTTAGTTTCGGAAGTTCTAGATGAAACTTAGGCTTGAATCCGCTTTGATTCGATGATTTCCGTGTTTATGATTGGAACAGGTTTGTATCGCGTTTTGGAATAGGTTGGTGGTTTTCGTTGGGGTCCCGGGGGCCCCGGGATGAATCCGGGGGGTCCAAAAGGCACTGCTATTTCTGCTGTAATAAATGTAGAGATTTTTTGTTCTTGCGATCGCGAAGTTGTTCATACGATCGCGTAAAAGGAAGTTAATGAGCTCTGCGATCGCGAGGATCCGTCTGCGATCGCGTACAGAAATGTTGGGAAGCAATGCGATCGCGTATCCAGTGTTGCGATCGCGTAGGAGTAAATGGTTGGTCACTGCGATCACGAGCCAAGGGCTGCGATCGCGTAGAAGGAAATTGGCCGCCCAGATTTTTTTGCATCGCGATTGTGTGCCAAGGGCTGCGATCGCAAAGAACATTTTTGGAGCCTGGAAATTTTGTGCATCGCGATCGTGAGCCAGTGGCTGGGATCGCATCAGGTAATCTGACTGTCAGAAATATTAAAAACCAGAATAGTGTATTCGCGAACCATATACCCATAACCTCAATTTTTGAGTTCTTAGAGAGTAAATTGATGGGAATTGAAGGGGATTTCACCGGGTAATCATCAGAGGTAAGTTTTATGGCCTAAATATGTGATTTTATCATTGAATCTTCAAGTATTTCACTGTTAATGGGAGATTAATGAGGGATTTTAGCCCAAAGCCTGGGTTATGGAAAATCATTGATTTGAATGGGCAAACGGAGTCTGATTTTGAAAAACTTTATATGCATGGACTCGTAAGGAATCCGAATATATAACTTTTGTAAATTTTCGAGAAGCGTACCAAAAGTCAGGTTTTGGCAACTTTGTAGTTTTTGGTGTAATTCGAGTTGTTTCGATTGGGTAATGCTCCTTTGGCCTATTTTGATGTATTTCTATTGATTGTGATCAGATTCTACACCTGAAGAGGCCGATTCTCGTGGAAAGGGCATCGCAGACTAGTCGTCGAGCCGAGTCGAGGTGAGTAATGGGTGTGGGTGATGACCAGCAGGTTCGAAACCCCGGTATATTACTTTGTGATGATGTATTGAGGCGAGACACGTACTCTCCTGTGAGTGCGGGGTCGAATATGATTGGGGACTATGGCTTAGTCCGACCTGTTGATACTATATTGTGTTTTTGGCTATTATCGAGCGGGTGAACCTCCTACTTGGATGCTTGTGTACATTTTTTGGGTTGTGAGCCAGTTATTGGGATCCCGCGAGGATCGATGTTATCATTTATATGATATTGACATGCTATTTTGATACCAGTCCTGAGTTATTACTTTCATAATGGTTTTCCAAACTCTGGAATTTCTGATATATTATTTTCTACTGAAAAATGATAAAAAGAGTTTTCAAATTCTATCTTTGAGCCTGTGAGGCTGCATTGCATTATAGCTGACTGGTAGTGGATCGGGCTGCGCGCCGCAGCGTATCATGATATTGTGCTTGGGCTGTAGGAGCCCCTCCGGAGTCTGAACCCCCACAGTGAGCACGGGTACCCAAATGGATCGGGCTACGCGCTGTAGCGGTCATATTCATGCATTGCATTGCATTTAGCTATACCTGTTAGCTGTTATGCTGTTATCTGTTATGTTGTTAGCTGATGTTGCTGGTTCAGATATTGTTCATGTTGATACTGTTGCAGGGTATTGTGTATAGCTTTACTTATTGTTATATTGTGTATTCTTACCTTCGCTGTCTTACCCTTGCTTATTACCACTGAGTCTGGAAGTACTCACTTTTCTCCCTGCACCTTGTGTGCAGATCCAGGTACGTCGCAGCAGACTTGATTCTATAGCTGCTTGGAGTTGCTTCTGGATAGTTGTAAGGCCCCGTAAAATTTTCGTGCATGAAACCTAGTAGCTATGGTGTCATGGTCCGAATAATGTGTTAGGAATGTCGCCGCGGTTCGGACCATTGGTAGTGATTTAAGTTTCAAAATTTTAAAGAATTAATTTTTCCAAAAAGTGTCAATTCTACGGTCAGGAATGCGACCACCGATCTGCTATGCAGACCGCATTCCTACCGCAGAGCTTAACAGAAGGTTTTCCAAAATCATGTTAGAAATGCGGTCGATATGCGATCGCATAATGGATCTGCGGACCGCAGATCTACCGCATAATTTCTCGTCAATTTGGAGTGTCAAATCTGCGGTGCACTTTGCGACCGCAGATCAAGAATGCAGACCGCATTTTGGTTGCATTCCGTAACATAACTTGTGTAAATTTTGAGGTAATTCCGCGGTTACTATGCGGACCGCATGTTGATTCTGCGATCGCAGATGCTACCGCAGAATTGACCCGGCCTAGAAATTTTATAAAATTCGACCCGATCTCTTCTTTAATATAACACCTTTCTCCTTCATTTTATCATATCATCTTACCAAAATTAGATAGAGAAAAGAGGGGTTTTAGAGAGAGAAGTCCTTCATCTTCAAAGATTGTTCCAACCATTTAGTCCAAAGGATTCTAGGGCAAAGATTCAACTTCCCCAAATCATTTCAAGGTAAAAACCCTAGCTATTTTCTCTAATTTTCAGTTTTAAAATGGGTAAAGGAAGGTTTGCATATAATAGCTTTTGAAAATGGAATTTTACACTCATGCATGATTATTGAACTTGATTTTTAGTAAAGAGTGAGTGAATATGCATAAGAACCTGCGAAACAAGGTCGGCAAAGATAGGATAGCTTGGGTAAGCATAAAGTAGGAAGTTAAAGGAAGGAAACTCGATACCAGGTATGTATGGCTAATTTTGATTCTTGTGAAATCGCCTATATGTGTGAAATTTGTTTGGTTCGTGTTAATTTGACAAATTGTGTGAAATTCTTGATGTTTTTTTTGGATATTCAAAGTTGTTGTTGAACTATGAGTGATGTAGTATGGAATATGAACCGAAAGATAAATGAGAGTTGAATTGGGTAAAGAATTGTGAATAATGGTTATGATGGCATATATGGCACCTTGTGGAAAAAGAAACGAAACACTTGAAGATTGGTAAGTTGTTGAACAATACGGTATGAATATTCTCGATTATGGAAACATTGTAACTTGCTTGTAATATTGGTTTGAGAAGAAATTGTGAACATGAACCAACTTGTAAGTTGCTTATTTGAACTTGTTACAACTGTGTGTAGTACCTTATCTACTGTTTGTAATTGTTGTGTTTTAAACTGTAAGGTGGGATCGGGTTGCGCACCGCAACATGAGGAAATAAGGTGTGGGTTGGGGTGATAAAGGTGGCCGAGGTAATAAGGGTGGACGAGGTAATAAGGATGGAAAGTGATCGAAATCGCTATTGAAAATTGATATAAAAATCAATGATGTGAAATTGTGAAAGGAGACAGGCAGGAGAGTTTGCAACCTGTGGGGCACTGATTGCCCCTTTGTTTGACTACTTGTGCTTTACGTAATTGATTGGTTATTGTTCAATTTGTTGATCTTAGAAAGTGCTATGTGTTGAGAATTATCTGAAATGAGGAAAATGTGGAAAACATGATTGGCTGGCTTAGTTAATTTTTGATGTAATTCAATGGCTTGAGTTTACTTGGGACAAAGTTTGTCCATACATACAAGTACAATTCTAGTGTTCTGACGTCCCTTTTGTCGGGGGCGCTACATTCGTGTTATGATTGTAGGTGGATCAGTAGCAGGCACCTCTACTTCAGCTCATCGGCAGTAGTATCCTTCATCTTCCACTGCCTGTTTTGGTGAGCCCCTTTTCTTCCTCGGGGTCCTGTGTGGTTCACGCCACTTTGTTTAGACTTCATTTTGGTTCTGTAAGGTATAGCTGGAGCCTTGTTACCGGTAAGTATTGTATTCCCTTTTGTATCCTAGAGGCTCTGTAGACATGTAAACTGTGGGATTCCAGTCTTATGTACATATTATGTTATGTCGGGCATTGTAAAAACTGTAAACTTGTTAATGACTCACTCGTATGGTTATGTTTGTTTGTTGTGAAACCAGTTATGATTAGTAAGATATTTGGTTAATGAGAAACAATCAACACAGGGGTAACACGTGGGAATGAAAGGCACCCAGGTCCGCTTGACTGGGGCTACCCGGTCAGGCGCCGGTCATGTCCCTCGATTTGGGGCGTGACAATAGTCAAGGTAGTTGCCCGCGTCCGCAGGACCTGACTCTCTCCAGCTTATCTTTATCCTTGCTTTATCAATTTCCGCACTTGAGCACAGTTGTGTACACTATTACACTTCATATATTCTGGTAGAGGCTCATGACTTGTGACTCCTTGTCTATTGGGAGGTCTTATTGGTTTGGGATGTGTAATCCCCGTTTGGATATTTTCATTATTATCGTTCTATCTTTGTTTATGCCTAAAAGTGGTTAAATGTGAGCTGATAGCTCCATCATTTCTGTTGATTTGTCGGGCTGGCCTAGCAGTGCACTGGGCGCCATCACGACCGGATTTGGGGTCGTGACATTTTTACCATATATATGAGTTATTCCCATAAAATTCAAATACATAATTTCCCCTTATTTTTAATAATTTGTGTGAATTTTGTGTTAATCGTTTGCATGTTATTTGCGTATGATAAATAAAAAAAATATAAATATGCATTTAGAAATTAATTTCTCATGTAGTAGATATTAATTCATTTTAACAAATTAAATAAAAATAAAAAAAATAACATTTGTTTGCTTTATATTGAAAAATTGCCAAAAGAAGTTAATTAGCTTGACAATTTCAATAAATTCAAAACTAAATACAAAATACAGAAAATATAAAAGAAATTTAAAATACAATACAAAATATGATACAATACAAGAAAATATAGTAAAACGTGGTAAATTGGGCTGAATAGACATGGCCCAAGTCAGCAAATACACTGCAGCCTATGCTCCAAGCCCCAAACACCCCAAGTAACCCAAGCCCAATTGTTTACCTAGCCCGCCCCGTCCATCAACTCAAAACGACGTAGTTTTAACTTTAAACTACGTCGTTTTGGTTCATTTTACCCTTAAATGATAAAGACTCATTCATTAATACATTATAACAAAATTGTAACATAACCCTAAAGCCGTCTCCCTCGCAGACCACTGTAAAACGCCGCCGACCGGAAATCTTTCACGGCGGCGGCCGGGACTCTTTTCCGACCAAACCAACCCCAAACGACTCCCCTTGTCCTCCTCGTCCCACGGCCATCAATGGTTTTTCGCAAAATCCACCACAACTCCCCAAATCTTACAAACCCTAGGCGCCACCACCCAAAACAGCCTCAAATTCACACCCAGGTTTTTTAACTCCTCAAGCCTTAGAAGTCACTAGAAAGCCTCGAATGAACAAAAACAGCTCGACAGTGATGAAAGCCTCAAGAAAATTACAGGAAAAGCCTCCCAGATACATGGATGATTCAAAAAGAAAAAGAAGAAACAAATTAATAATGAAAGAAAACAGAAAGCTAAGTTCTTCTTCCTTTTGATTTTTATTTCAAGTGCATGTTTCTTTCTTCTGATTTCTTTTCTGCTTGAATTAAGAAATTAATTAGTAGTCGACTAATTAAGATTAGTATTAATTAGTTTTTCTACTGATAATTTTAGTATTAATATTTTCCTATTTTAATTGGATCGAATAAGTACCCTACAATTTGATTGTTTGATAAATTGTTAATTGATAAGTCGATTAATTGAATTTCTAAAGCCTAGAATCGGTTTTGTAATTCTGTCATGATTTAGTTAGGTTTAATTAGTTATGCCTATGGATTTCTGGTTTTGATTTAAGAATTATATGGTCTAAACTTTTCTTAGTCAAATTGTGTGTTTACTGTTCATAGCCATCCTTAGGATTTTTACTAGATTAAAATCAAAATTAGTAATTAAGTCTTCTGTTAATTGGATTCTACCCCTGATTAATTTGTTCCTTGGAATCTCGATTAATTGAGTACTTAAGTCTAATTAGATTTGTTCTGAAAAAATTGTCTATTATTGGCTATTTTTGTAAGTCAATATTTGACTTTGATTTTAGTTTTTGATTGATAAAGGAATTAAAAAGGTAAATAAAAAGAAAATGGTTTAATTGTAATAAAACTAAGGGGTTAAGGGCAGTTTTGGTATACAAAATGGGAGTGCTGTAATAAAAGTAACAAGGCAAGGGTAATTTGGGCATAAAAAGGGTAGAATCAGTAGTTTCCCTACCCAAGTAGGGGTACAATTGGAATTGAAGGGAATTGGAATATGGTAGAGTTAGCTAGAATGTTCTATAAGGGGCTGTAGTGTAAACTTTAAATAAATATTTGCACTAACTTGTGCAACAAGCTAGAAATTAGAGGATTAACAAGTAAATAATTAAAACTGAATTCCCTCCCATTTATGCCTATAAATAGGCCGTAATGCTGCAGAATAAGACGACTTTGGAAACCTATAGACTTTTTGAACCATATAAGCTTTAGAAAAACCTTAGAACATTCCCAAAAATATCTGCTATTTCTTAAATCTGAAATAACACAATTTCAGATTCATTTTCTTTCTTTTACATTTCAAATTCATATCAAAATCCAAAAACAACCAAAAATCAATAATAAATCAGCTACTGTCCAATGAAGATCTTCAACTAAATGTCAAAATTTGATTGGATTTGGATAAGCTGAAATTCGATTGAGATTAGATTTGGAATTAAATTGATTTTGCTGAGAGTTTTCATACATTTCTGGGCTATTTGTGTTCATTGATTGCTGCTGTTGAATCTCATATACTGCTGCTGTTGTGACTGTTACTGCTGAAACTGCTTGATGAATCATCTCCTGTTGCTGTGTTTATTAGATCTAATAGATCTGTTCATTTGTTCTAGGTACACTTCTTCAATTGCTTCTTGTAGCTCCTGATTTGAATGAAGCAGCAATTGTTCTCTATTTTTATATTCAGGATGATTGTTTTATGTTATAATTAGTTCAAGTGTGCCAAATATAGTAGTCGAATAGTATGGATTGACTATTACTGAGTTCACTATAACTGAAAGCCTGTTGTGTGTCATTGTCCTTAAATAGCCCTGTTAACTTTTGTTCGCTTGTAATAAAATTTAGCAGATAGGATTGTGGCTGTGGACTTTGACTTATTGATATTCACCTCTGAAATTTCAGGTTCATTTATTAAAAAAGAAATATTAACATTTTGGAATGAATAATCTCTCCTTGTTAAAGTCATCTGTATATCAAATAAACAAAGACACAAACAGATTTATTGTTCACCTATTCCAGCTTTAATATGCGATCATTTATTCAAAAATTGAAATTACATGACTAAGTCAGTTTAAACAGGTTGTCTTTGGCAAATATTGACAATGAATCTTCACTTTTGAATGTTGGGATTACAATAAAAAGAATAGGTAATTAGGATACTAATTCATCTACGTTGATCATCCGACTTAATTTGATCCATACGACGACTGTGAAGGTTGCATAAATTGGATAGCCTTTACATCTATGTGAAATTGATCTTAGACCATGGCAATCATAATTGCGTTTATTTGTACTAACCTTAGGCTAAGATGCGTTGGAATTTATTGAGAAGGCCTAATTGTTGTTCGTATTACAGTTACAAAATCCAATGGTTTGGGCATTTGACAAATAAAGAAATAAAAAAATCGTAGTTACTTAGGTATGACCTTTAATAAAAGTGAGATGAGCCTCGCCGCATTAAATACACAATTGCGGGGCCCTCAATCAATTGTTATAAAAGTTTGTAGACTCGGAAGGATCGTTTAGCGAATTTCACGGTCTTTCCAAAATTTAATCAAGATGTAGGAACTTTAGGCGCGACTTATAATAATATTACATTCTCAAATACGGGTGCGCATTTATGTGACCCAAATCCTACTCTCAACGAAGTCGGAATTTGTTAAAGCCAATAGGCGTACTAGTACGGTGTGGCACGAAATGCATTTTCATGACGTTGCAATTCATTAAAAATGATAAAGCGGAATATTAATAAACGTACATAAATTGGAATATATAAAGGAATCAGATAAAAACAATTACAGCAGTTGAGCGACCGTGCTAGAACCACGGAATCCAGGAATACCTAACACCTTCTCCCGGGTTAACAGAATTCCTTATTCTGATTTCTAGTTTCGCAGACTGTAAAACAGAGTCATAATTTCCTCGGTTCGGGATTAAACCGATGACTTGGGACACTATTATTTTCCCAAGTGGCGACTCTGAAAAATTTAAATAAATAAATCCCGTTCCGATTGTCCTTTAAGTGGAAAAACTCCTTCCCTTTTTATTATTATATCCCTTCCCGGGGTGTAATATTAATAAGCGGTAAGAAAAAGGAGGTGTGACATCTCTAGCGACTCTACTGGGGAAAAGAAACCTAGAACCTCGGTTCAGGGTTTAAGAATTCGAGCTCAGTCAAATTGCTGTTTTTGTTTATATCTAATTTCCCTATATATTTTGATCAATGTGCTATATGTTTACCGCTTTGATACTACATGAACTGTATATAAAAATTGTGCCGAAAACCCTTCTTTTCTTACCTCCGGGGATGTGCTTACTGGTTGAGACTCCCCTTTCTGTTAGTGTCAAACCCAAATAAGAAAAGAGGCCGGATAAGTTACAAAGCCGGACGATCTCGCGGGTCCCCGGTACGTAGCCCCCTCCTCGACTCGAGTCCTCCGCTCGGGTACACAGTCTAGAACCAATGAAAAATCAGGATATTGAGCCTAGAGTTAGGACGATTATTTGCATCATATCTGACTTAGGGGACTCAACACAGGGGTTGGGTCCGTCTAGGACAGGTAACCCGTATATAAAAGACTGAGCATGATTATGTATTGTATTTATTTGTCCTGGGCTATTATGCTGACCGGCTAAATACCTGAAAATGAAAAGAAGAGAAAAGTAGCAATTTTTAGAAAAACCAATGTCTAAATACCGACGAAACGTTGTCGAAATTTTGAGGAAAATATGAAAATAGTTAGAATGAGTCAATTTTATCACACATAAAAAGAGTTGGTCTTTAAACAATTTGACCGAACTACGCCGGTTTGATTCTCACAGGATGTGAGATACGTAGGCAACCCTCATCGGGTCCAACCACCCCTTTTGCAAAAATAACCAAAAAATTTTAAATCATTGATTTTGTTATAAATAAGTCGGGTGATGCTATTCTTGTTTAAAATAAGCCGAATGTCCCTAAAAAGGATGCCGAAAGGTCGTTTTTGCAAGAATAGCCACTTTGAGTGATTTTAAAATAATTTGCGGGCATAGCCTTGAAATATCCCTTGTGGAAATGTTGAAAGGCTGTAGCTGCAAAATTAAGTTTGAGTCATCACTCAACTTTTCAAAAATAGCCTAAAAATGTCAATTTTTTTGATTTTGTTATAAATAAGTCGGGTGATGCTATTCTTGCTTAAAATAAGCCGAATGTCCCTCAAAAGGATATCGGAAGGCCGTTTTTGCAAGAATAGCCGGAAGGCCATTTTTGTCCCATTTGTGTTTTCTCCGGCAGGTTTTTAACGAGGCGACGAAGGGAATGCTCGGGAGTCCTTAGGAGTTTAGTTGATACACCAAGCTTACTGACAATCGGTAGGAATGGCATATCACAGGGACTAAGGCTTGGGCCATCTCCAATGTATGAAAGGCTACGGTCATCCCTAATGTATGAAAGGCTACGACTATCTCCAACGTATGAAAGGCTACGACCACCTCCAATGTATGAAGGGCTACGGGTATCTCCAATGTATGAAAGGCTACGGCCACCTCCAATGTATGAAAGGTTACGGCCACCTCCAATGTATGAAGGACTACAGCCACCTCCAATGTATGAAGGGGTACGACCATCTCGAATGTATGAAAGGCTACGTCCACCTCCAATGTATGAAAGTCTACGACCACCTCCAATGTATGAAAGGCTACAACCATCTCCAACGTATGAAAGGCTACGGCCATCTCCAATGTATGAAGGTCTACGTCCATCTCCAATGTATGAAGGGCTACGACCATATCCAATGTATGAAAGGCTACGACCATCTCCAATGTATGAGAGGCTAAGGCCACCAATAGCGTATGATAAGGCTACAGTCATCTCCTGTCACGACCCCAATCCCGATCGTGATAGCGCCCAACACAACTGCTAGGCAAGCCCGACAATTTACACTCTCATCCCGAGCATTAAGCTGAAATCAATTACCTGAACATCATTATCAACAATAAAACTAAACTGAATAGTCACCCAAAGATCTAGGGTCACGAGTCTAGAGCCTCTAAACATGATCGGATAAAAATATCTAAACCAATTACGCAAGTTTGAATAATGTATATACAAAGGAAAACTGGAATAAGAAGAGAAGCCAAGTCCTGCGAATGCCAGCAGCTACCTCAGCAACTCGGATAAATACTGATAAAAGCTGGAGTGCTCGTCTATCCCTTATGTGTACCTGAATCTGCACACAAAGGTGCAGGGAGTAGGGGTGAGTACTAAGTACTCAGTGAGTAATAAATATATACAAGTAGCTGAAAGTAAGAAATCCACAGAATACCACAAAATGAAGCTAAACTACAGTTCGATCCTCCTACGAACTAGCAACAACAGTACATTACCACTATCATAGATAATCCACAAACAAAGAATGTAATGCAATACACATAACCGCTATGGCGTGTAGCCCGATCCATTTAACGTCGACGGCGCTCACTGGGGGTGTGTACAGACTCTAGAGGGGCTCCTACAGCCCAAGCGCAATACCGCTGCAGCGTGCAGCCCGATCCTCATATCGACCGCTGCGGCGTGCAGCCCGATCCATCCTCAGTCCACAACAAATAAATAAGTCACACAACAACTCAATTATTTATTTCCAGGTTTCACTTCATAAATTATGAAAATACTTTAACTTTTATTTAATTTTTCCCAAAACAGGTGACTTAGCATTTCAATACGGTGATTTAAAACCAGGACTGAGATCAGTGATTAAGCAAGTATAGCTATCACATATATAACTATCCCCTAGGGATACTAGAGGTCGGCACAAGGCCCTAAACACGGCTTACAACCCACAATTATATCAAACACGGTATTTTTCAACCACTAATATCATATTATACTCATTCGAGATGGGCTAAGTCTCAATTCCCAGTCACAATCAATCCTGCACCTGCCACGGGGTGCGAGCCACGCCCTACTAGCGTCACAATGTGCTAAGCCGGGGTTTTCGAACCCTCAGGCTACCATATACACAAACTACTCACCCCTAGCATGTCGAAGACTTGTCCGCGATGCCTTTTCCTTTTGAATTTTCCGCCTCGTGCGTAGAATCTAGTCAAACCACAACAATTATATCAAATACGGGTCAAAGAAATATAACCCAATTCAATTTATACGAAATACACGATAATACACCAAGTTGGTAAAACCCGACCCCGGGCCCGCTGCTCGAAAAATTCCGAATTATCAACGCGATCCTCGTCTCGCCACGAGTCCATACATACCAAGAACTCCCAATTCCGATATCATTTGGTCCTTCATATTATCATTTTAAATTTTGAGAGATTTCACCACTTTTCATCCCAAATTCCATCCCAAATTACAAATTAAAAGATTGATTCAATGATATATTCATGTAATCTAGCCAAATCTGAGTTATAATCACTTACCCCGATGAATTTCTTGAAAAACCTTCGAAAAATCGTCAAAATCCGAGCTCCTACGGGTAAAATATCAAATAAAACCCAAAATATCGTATTTATACATGTAACCCAGATTTTCACATGTGCGGCCGCACAAAAATGACCGCGGTCCGCGCCCAGTCTCCGCGGCCGCACAAAAATGGCCGCGGCCGCGCAGTTTGCTCTGCAGTGACAGGCTTTGGTATATTGGCCATAACGCTGGCTACCCATGTCCAAATTATTATATCTTTAGTGTTCCGGAAACTAGACAAGAAGGGCTACAACTGTTGTTTTTGAATCACTTCCCAATTCCTTGTGTATGAAATGATATGAGCCTCCGAAGTAGGATCAATGATTTGAAGATTCTCCACCTACACGGACCGCACAGAAATGACCCCGGTTCGCGCCCAGCCAGCGCGGCCGCGCCAAAAGGACCGCGGTCCGCGTCCCAATGACTGCCCCTTCCATTTTCTATATTCCGGGATGTCTGTACTCACCCGAGGGCCCCGGGACCTCAACTAAAAGGACCAACAAGTTAGAAAACACATCACAGACTTAGTCGAGGCCTCAAATCACATCATATATCATCAAAATCACATATTATGCATGGATTCAAGCCTAAGAACTTATTAAATTTCCAAATTTCACAACCGATGCCGAAACACATCAAAACTAGTCCGAATGACCTCAAACTTTTCAGACAAGTCCAAAGTCACATAACGAAGCTATAGGAATTGTCAGAATTCCATTCTGACTCCCGGATCAAAATATCACCTACCATTCGGATATCGCCAAAATTCAACCTTAGCCAATTCAAGCCTATTTCTACACCGAACCCCCAAATTCGATTCCGATTGCTCTCCTAAGTCATAAATGGTCCTTCGAAACTAGTCGAATCATCAGAATCCGATTATGAGCCCTCTAACTAAATAGTCAACTCTAGGTTGACTTTCCATATTCAAGCTCCCTTCAAAAAGGCTATTCGCCTCGTTTTCAACCAGAATTACTCCTAACTCACCCGATAGACTCTAACACCGATATAAAAGCAGGAAACATATAAATACAAGGTAACGGGGTGGTAATTCCCGTAACAACGTTTCGGGTCGTTTTATTCTCCCTATCTTAAACAAACGCTCGTCCTCGAGCGTATCTAGAGTCGTACTAGAAGCAACCCAATAGCTGACTTACCTCACCCAGTATATATGCGGGGTGGTACCACATCACCCTGTCCATCATACGTCCGATAACACAATATAGCTGAACTTCCACAGTCCATCTAGAACGTAGACCGCATTCCACTTTCCGAAAACATATTCCAATTCCGAATCCCACGTCTATACTCAGGATACACACGATCCAACTGTAATAGCCCATACTCGCCACTTAGGTGAGATCACATAATGTATCAAACGACCCATTCACTCGAGACGATGCCTCCTAATCACAACAATTGCCCAAGGTAACCAAGTACTAGCTGAAAAACCCTTTTCCATTAGCTAAAGTCTTATTCCAACACCTTCATATATTGCCCAAGGCAATCGAACACATGATATATCGAATCCATCTCTTAGGTCATCCATTCATGAATCCATTTCCCTTTTAACTGATACCACAATATATTTCGGAGCCAAACCTCGATATCACCTTTCTAACCAGCTGAAACCATATACGACCGCACTCATTAACGGCTCCAACGATCATTCTGATGACGAGCACAACACAGGCTCCAATAAGAAATGTCTGAACATACTCAAATCATGACAACTAACTCAAACGAAAGAGTTGTAATTCAATTCCTCCGTACCATCATAACATAGAACCGAGACCCAGTCTCGCATTATAAAAATAGAGTACCTACATTCATCTCGAAATATCGTAACATCATATGGCCTTGCCACAACTTATAATTCCATCCAAACACCATTACCCATGAAGCACCTCAAGTCATCATGCTCAAAACAGTCAGCCACGCACATATTTAGGTCCGAACTCAAACAATCAATCTCACCCACGGTGAAACAATGAATATACGCCATCAAATCTTGTAAGGACACAACCGATGCGCCATTCGCCGAGCGAAACCCAACACTGACCTTTACTCAGAGACTAGGAAGTATAGTACACAAGGTAACATATGGAAAAACTATTCTCCAAATCACACGGTTTCGGCGTGCAACCTGCTCAAAATAACATACCCGTGGCGGCGTTCCACCCGATCCAAATACCATACCTGTGGCGGCGCGCCACCCGATCCAAATAACCCGTGGCGGTGTGCCACCCAATCCACACATAAATCTCGCAAAAATAAATGCACACCGAGTCAAATTGCTCATTACGATAAGCATATATAGCCTAAAGCTCGGCCACAAGAAACGCATCTGACAAAGTTCCTCAAAACCGGAGCTGCATCAATGGTAGAGACCTCTGCACTGGTATCTGCCACGAAGGCCCAACTGACAAATCAATACCTACCAGCTGTCCGCTGGTCCTGAGTGCAAATACCATGCTGGAGCATACTCCGATGCATTCTGCTACGCAATTTGTGCAACTTCCATCATAGTCCATATCACATTAGTCTAGACAACCTAACTTATGACGACCAGTCTGCAATCAAGTAGCATAACCCATATTCGTCATATCAAGTTAAGAGAGAGCCAATAGGGTTTCCGATTTCCGATGATCGCTAAACGGTGCCGATACACACGATATACAACCACTGCATAGGCGGATTACGAGAACTTCTATTCTTCATCATCTATATAACACATGAATCACCATGCCTGATTCCACACTCCACTGTACGAATACTTAACACACATCAAGCATCCATTCATACCACGAAAGTCATTCAGAAAATTTTCCTATGCCATTCACAGTTCAATCATCACCATCGATCCAACAAGCGAACACCACTATACCACTAGATATTATCAGTTTACATTACCTTGTCCCTTTTTGACCATATACCATGCCATATCACTAGAATAGCAGTACCATTTTCCCTTAATCACCAGAAAGATCGATTCTTAAATCACATGCAGCTGCCCGCGCTGCTCAATAATTTTTTTAATGACTTACTATATAATATGAACTGATCTCAAAACCTTGAACCTGCCATTATCAACTTCCCATAACACATCGCATATACCATACCACACTAAGATAACATCGAAACTTCTATCCCTTTTCTGCGCCGCAAACATCGATGCACTCAGCTAGTCAAGGACCTTTAGGATCCCATATAGAATAAAACTCATTACACATTCCCAGCTTCGCATACCAACAGGAATATACTCACTTTCAAACCACGGTAGAACACATCACAAACTCTTTTTTCCAATTCATTGCATAAGTTTAACTGTCGGGACTGTGTCCTTCTACCCACATCAAGCTACACAACTTCCAACACTCAAGAGCTTGGTTGCACCATAGCTGCAAGACTCATTACTTCAAACACATACCAGTAATTAATCGTATCCCTATCATACTGTTTCCGTTTATTAACAAGTTGATCCATTTACTAAATTTCCTTTCTGAACCTTCTTTAACTTAGTATTAGCCGTTACTGTAGCACTACAATAACTCAACTCATGTTACCAAATGAGACTCGTACACAAGGCCACCCGGTCTAAAGCCCATAGGCCACTGAATACTCTCTTAATGTTTCTCAGAAGTACCACATTCCACAATGCTTTATTTTGAAGAACTTCCTGCGATTTCGAATTCGTTATCATTACCTCCCAATACGGATACATAGAATCCCATTATTCACATAATATTACACAAGTCTCGATTTCTTCTAACGAAGCCACCGTCTTTAGCCACATACACAATCTTAAGACACCTTAGTCTTGAACACCGCAAAAATCATTCTCGGGTGTCATTCACAGTTATTCAGCTGTGATTCAGCTGTCTTATTGAACAGAACCACTCGTGCCTTGTTAGAACTCTAGCACCACTGAACATGATTACATACAGATGCATTTAGCTATCTTTCTTTCCTATACACCGAACATTCTTTACCAGCAACAGTTCAAACCATACTATTATTTCTTCATATCTACGAAGCACCATAACCTTTATCTGAATTTCCCAACATACTTAGAGACAGAACCAACATAGCACACAACAGTGCAATCAGTTAATCAATAACAACCTCCCCAACTTGGCTCGAAGCCATACATCAAAGCACTTTAGACGCTCATAGCATTCTTTACTCAAATGATGCCACAATGTTATGGTGAGATTAAACTCAAGTCATTTACAAGCTTGACAAAGACTCGAATCATCAGAGACCTTAACCCTTTTGCAATTATTGCATTTATACACACACCACAATTAAGCCTACTCTCTTTAGGTGACAGAAATCTTTTCTAAGTCCCAAATTTTTCAAAAATTTAGACAGAGTTTCCTTTGTAAATTGGCCTATCCACCTGCCAGAGAATCACCAAACCATTCTAACAATACATCCACAACTTAACAAGACATCACAGTATATTTCAACAACATTAAATCTCAATACTATACGAATCATATTATTACATTTTATACTTGAACCTACGCTACACCTGCTCGCATCATAACACATATCAAATACCCTTCAATTACACATCTGAATCCACCCACCTACTTTGCATCAATCTAGTATTTCAGTACAACACCTTCCACCAGGATATACATAGCATAATCACTTTAGTCATCCTGAGTCTAAACGCATTTTACTACACGTAAGGCACTTTACCTTCCAACGAAGAGATATGATAAATATTCACCACACCCATAGCTTGGGGCTACACAAGAGATTACAATTAGGATCTAACACCTGATAGCTCATACACTATTAAGCTGCCATTTCCACAGTTAGGAACAATACCGATCACATGAAATTTCATCATACTAGTTTGTTAAATCAGCACTTTGGTGCTCATGTCATAGACAAAGATCCGGCCTCAAGTCCTCCCGACTGGCCCAACATGAACTCGCAGAGATTATATCTTGCCCCTCGACCAGGGAATCACAAGCCATCAAGGCAATTATATTACTGAGCGTTCGAGTGCACGTACAGGCGTATGGAAGGAATTTCCAAGAAATAAATCTCAAGCTGAATCTAGTACGCACGATAAGAATTCCAAGAAATGTGAAGTGTTTTCTAAAGGTTTTCAGCCTCCCGAGGATAAATACAGGCGTCCTCGTACCGATCCACGAGACTCTACCAACCAGCTCAAGACTCATGGGCCTAGTAACCTAGGCTTTGATACCAACTTGTCACGACCCCAATCCCGATCGTGATGGCGCCCAACACAACTGCTAGGAAAGTCCGACCATTTACACTCTCATCCCGAACATTAAGCTCAATCAATTACCTGAACATCATTATCAACAATAAAACTAAACTGAATAGTCACCCAAAGATCTAGGGTCACGAGTCTAGAGCCTCCAAACATGATCGGATAACAATATCTAAACCAATTACTCAAGTCTGAATAATGTATATACAAAGGAAAACTGGAATAAGAAGAGAAGCCAGGTCCTGCGAACGCCAGCAACTACCTCAACAACTCAGATAAATACTGATAAAAACTGGAGTGCTCGTCTATCCCTCCTGTGTACCTGAATCTGCACACAAAGGTGCAGGGAGTAGGGGTGAGTACTAAGTACTCAGTGAGTAATAAATACATATAAGTAGCTGAAAGCAAGAAATCCACATAATACAACAAAATGAAGCTAAACTACAGTCCGATCCTCCTATGAACTAGCAACAACAGTACATTACCACTATCACAGATAATCCACAGACAAAGAATGCAACGCAATACATATAACCGTTACGGCATGTAGCCCGATCCATTTAACGTCGACGACGCTCACTGGGGTTGTGTACAGACTCCGGAGGGGCTCCTACAGCCCAAGCGCAATACCGCTACGGCGTGCAGACCGATCCTCATATCAACTGCTGCGGCGTGCAGCCTGATCCATCCTCTGTCCATAACAAATATATAAGTCACACAACAACTCAATTATTTATTTCCAGGTTTCAATTCATAAATTATGAAAATACTTTAACTTTTATTTAATTTTTCCCAACACAAATGACTTAGCATTTCAATACGGTGATTTCAAACCAGGACTGAGATCAGTGATTAAGCAAGTATAGCTATCACATATATAACTATCCCCTAGGGATACTACAGGTCGGCACAATGCCCCAAACATGCCTTACAACCCACAATTATATCAAACACAGTGTTTTTCAACCACTAATATCATATTATACTCATTCGGGATGGACTAAGTCTCAATCCCCAATCACAATCAATCCCGCACCTGCCACGGGGTGCGAGCCACGCCCTACTAGCGTCATAATATGCTAAGCCGGTGTTTCGAACCCTCAGGTTACATATACACAAAATACTCACCTTTAGCCGGTCGAAGACTAGTCCACGATGCCTTTTCCTTTTGAATTTGCCGCCTCGTGCGTAGAATCTAGTCAAACCGCAACAATTATATCAAATACGGGTCAAATAAATATACGAAATACGCGATAATACACCAAGTTGGTAAAACCCGATCTCGGGCTCGCTGCTCAAAAAATTCCGAAATTAGTATCAACGCGATCCTCGTCTCGCCACGATTCCATACATACCAAGAACTCCCAATTCCGATATCGTTTGGTCCTTCATATTATCATTTTACATTTTGAGAGATTTCACCACTTTTCTTCCCAAATTCCATCACAAATCACAAATTAAAAGATGGATTCAATGATATATTCATGTAATCTAGCCAAATCTGAGTTAGAATCACTTACCCCGATGAATTTCTTGAAAAACCTTCGAAACATCGTCAAAATCCGAGCTCCCACGGGTAAAATATCAAATAAAACCCAAAACTCGTATTTATACATGTAACCCCAGATTTGCACCTGTGCGGCCACACAAAAATGACCGCGGTCCGCGCCCAGTCTCCGCGGCCGCACAGAAATGGCCGCGGCCGCGCAGTTTGCTTTGTAGTGACAGGCTTTGGTATATTGGCCATAACTTTCGCTACCGATGTCCAAATTATGATTTCGTTAGTGTTCCAGAAACTAGACACGAAGGGTCACAAACTTCGTTTTTGAATCACTTCCAAATTCCTTGTATATAAAATGTTATGAGCCTCCGAAGTAGGATCGGTGATCTAAAGATGCTCCATCTACGCGGACCGCACAGAAATGGCCCCGGTCTGCGCCCAGCCAACGCGGATGCGCCATAAGGACCGCAGTCCGCGTCCCAATGACTGCCCCTTCCATTTTCTATGTTCGAGGATGTCCGTACTCACCCGAAATACACCCGAGGCCCCCGGGACCTCAACTAAAAGCACCAACAAGTTAGAAAACACATCACAGACTTAGTCGAGGCCTCAAATCACATCACATATCATCAAAATCACCAATTATGCATGGATTCAAGCCTAAGAACTTATTAAATTTCCAAATTTGACAACCGATGCCGAAACACGTCAAAACTAGTCCGAATGACCTCAAACTTTGCAGACAAGTCCAAAATCACACAACGAAGCTATAGGAATTGTCAGAATTTCATTCCGGCTCCCGGATAAAAATCTCACCTACCGTTCGGATATCGCCAAAATTCAACCTTAGCCAATTCAAGCCTATTTCTACGTCGGACCCCCAAATTCGATTCCGATTGCTCTCCTAAGTCATAAATGGTCCCCTGATACTAGTCGAATCATCAAAATCCGATTCCGATCCCTCTTACTAAATAGCCATCTCCAGGTTGACTTTCTATATTCAAGCTCCTTTCAAAAAGGCTATTCGCCTCGTTTTCAACAAGAATTACTCCTAACTCACCCGATAGACTCTAACACCGATATAAAAGCAGGAAACATATAAATACAAGGTAACAGGGTGGTAATTCCCGTAACGACGGGCCGGGTCATTACATCTCCCATGAACGAAAGGCTATGGCCACCCATAAACCCAAGAGGCTAAGGCCACTAATAGCGTATGAGAAGGCTACGGTCATATCACATGAACGAAAGGCTAGGGCCATCCATAAATGCAAAAGGCTAAGGCCACTAATAGCGTATGAGAAGGCTACGATCATCTCCCATGAACGAAAGGTTATGTCCATCCACAAACGCAAAAGGCTAAGCCCACTAATAGCGTATGAGAAGGTTACAGTCATCTCCCATGAACGAAAGGCTACGGCCATCCATAAATGCAAAAGGCTAAGGCCAATAATAGCGTATAGAGAAGCTACGAAAAGGCTACACCCATCCAAAAACATAAGAGGCGAAAACCGCTAAAAAAAGACACCAGGGCCACCCCTGAATGCGTAAATAGCCAAGACGAATGTCGAAACAACCAACTCGACCCAACCTGATATGATCGGAGCCAAGGGAAAGATAATAGCCACTTCAAAACAAACAAACAACTGGGACCAGAGTCGATTTGACCTAATTACGACAAGTTAATTCAATAAAAGTCAATACCATACAATGAGTACGCAAGACGAAAATTACAAAAGAAGACGTAAACACAACAATACACATATATTACTACAAATCATTTACAAATTGTGACGTCTCTTCGATTACAAAATCAAAATAAGAATTCAACCTAACTATCCTGGCCTTCGCCACCCCCACTGCCCCAGCCATGCCATCACCACGGTCATCACCGCCCTCGGTCCAGAACATTAGAGAAATCCAAGACCCCGTGCCCAGCTGATTCATATCCGCAAAGGTATCCCGCCGGGTCCTGGGAATCAGGGTTGTACCCACAAGCTTTGCGTGCAACCCTAAACAGGCGATGTTGGCCTTCGACCTCCGCCCCGATGGCCCTGCCTATGGCCTGTAGTTCCTTAAATACTATCTCCCTTATCTCGGTGCACACCCACATGTTGTGAGCTTTACAGGATACATCGTCAACAGGACCGGCCGTCGTCACCTGCTGAGGAGGGCCCACCTCGGTCGTTTTGGCCCCAAGTTTGGCAGTTAAGCCGTCAACTCTGGCATGCAACTCAGTTGCCTCTGCCATCGCCACACGGCCCATTTCCAACTCTTCCTCCTTCTATCGAAGGAGATTCTCTAGCTTAGTGTTTCGAGCCACAATAACCATTAAGTCTACATCTACCTTTTCTAACTAGGCCATGCACTCCCGCTGTTGACCCTCCGCTTGCTCCAGCCCCTCGCGGAAAACATGAAATTGTGGGTCATGGGTATAAAAAATTGCCAGCATCTTATGTTTGCCTCGGACCCCTCTGTACTTCTTCGTTTCCTTCCTATGGGCGGCGTTATTTTTCCGCTCACATCGGCCTCGCTCCACTTCTAAAATAAGGGTCTAAAAGAAAAATAGAGAAGGAACAAAATTCAAATCAGCATAAGCCTCAAGGCTTATAATAGAACAACGAGAAACAATGACAGAATTTACCTGCAAAGTAGTGCGAGCAACTCGATGGGACAAGTCCCTGTCGCTTACATCCTTTAAAGATTCGGTCTCGGCAGCTGCGTACAGTAAGGACATGTCCGCTGTGGCCTGCTCACTGTCTAGAAATATATTTTATCCCGTATGGATCATAAGTAAATGGGTAGGCCCCGTCGTCGCCATATCCACTCGAGCATAGTCCTCTCGCGGCACGTTCGCATACGTAGGGACTCATCCAGAAGTTGTTCCTCCCTCGCCAGCAGCCAACTTGGCGACCGCCGGCACACTACTTCCCTTGACCTAAGGGGAAGCGGTATCACCTGCAACTTCCCTCAGAAGGTCC
Source organism: Nicotiana noctiflora (assembly GCA_032618575.1). NCBI lineage: Eukaryota > Viridiplantae > Streptophyta > Magnoliopsida > Solanales > Solanaceae > Nicotiana > Nicotiana noctiflora. The sequence goes on along the minus strand of JASVEL010004465.1, from coordinate 157,581 downwards.
TTCCTCTATGGTCGAATAACATCGCCCATAAAGACCGGCCTTGACTCAGGACGGCGAGTAACCACTTTCCTGCATTCCACGGCCACGCCTTTACCGAGAAGTAATCGACGCCATTTTCGCTTCGGCGGCTCGTCTCCTTCGGAAGCCTCCTCTTTGACAGGAGGAGATGGAGGCGAGGGGACCTCTCCAATCGTCGGTTCAATTACCGACTCAACTATGGGACGAGTAGTCTCAGGAGCATCCTGAAAAGTGGGCTCCCGAATCACGACCTCGCCTTCAGAATGAACAACATCAGAAGTATCCTCACTGGATACCTCTACATCCGCATGCTCGCCCTCAGGTCGAGTTACCTCAGGAACGTTCCCACTTACGCATTCCTGAACTACATGCTCGAAATCAAAGCCCGCCAACAAAGAAGCAGCAGCTCGACGTCTTCTCCCCCGTGGTACGCTCCGGGCTGCCAACACATTAACCAAGAGAAAGGTACGTCAGAAAATGTAGCATCAAAGATGGTCGCAAAACCAAAAACTAGTGCAATACCTGGAAGGCCATATCTCGTGGTAAACGCCACCCACGTTCTACATTCTTCGGTGAACGGGATTAACCACCCCACCCACGCTCTGATATCCTGCACGGACCGGGGAGTGTGCGCCCTTGCTGCAATTATAAAAAATATAAAAGGTTACAATTGTCAAGCAAGCATAAATAATTAAGTACATGAAACGACACCTACGTTCGAGATTCCATGCTTCAGGGAATCCAGCGGGGTTCGACACGAAGTCCGAGGTTCTACCGAAGAAAAACTTCAACAAAAACTGGAGATTGGGCTTGTTATCCGTTTCGACGACCAAGTCCTTCATCCCGTGGTTCTTCAGTTGCAGCATCGTCCCCTTCATGAATCCGGGACAGAATAACTACTGCAGATGGTATACTGTGGAATCCAATCCGGCCCTCTCGGTGTAAGTCATCAGAATACGACAATTTTCCATGTATAGGGAGTAAGTTGGGCCAGACATACGTTATAAAACATGCATAGCTCTTCTAACAATGGATATATGGGAAGACCACACCCTATTATGAAGGGGTACTCGTAGAAGGCACATAACCCAGTTCTGTGTACGTTGGCAAAATCCCCTTCGGCTGTTTGCATAACTACCGTTTCCGGAATCTGACAAGAAGCACGGAGGTCGTCCAAATCAGACATAGTGAATTTAGACCTCTCCCATGCAGGAGCGGTACCCTTCAAGGGAAAATCCCTTCAAACGTACAGTTCACGAGGAATCATGTTGTCTATGGAAAGAGGGACAATAGGCTTTCAGACTTTCTTCTCGCCTTCCGAAGACGGAGGAATCCTGGAAGTGGTCTCATCTCTATTTCCCTCACGACGACGACTACCCTTAGCCATAATCAGTCTTTTAATCAAAGTTAAAACACGTCAAAAAGCTTGTAAAGTCGTAAAGCAAAACTCTGAAAGTCAAAACATAAAGTCACTATGAAAAAGAACAAAAGTACAAAGAACTTTTTGAAGAGATCTAAAGAATAAAAAAACTTGAAATCCCCTCCTATTTATAGTGTCCCAGTAGACGAGATTCGAAGATGCGGGTGTTAGAGAGGGGGGCAGAAAACCGAAACGTCAAATTACCTCCTAACCTGCCTCAGGAGTAGTTGTAATCATGACGCATGCCGCCAGTGACGTCAGCTCAAAAAACAAGTCACATGTCCATATATGGGCGACGCCAAGGCAAGTCGATCTTTTCCACCTATTGCAGACGTATATCGAATATATCTCTAACATGCGGAGGGACTAACTGTATGGGGTCGAATCAGATATAACCAATGAAAGTCGAGTACGCCTCCTTTCATGACCACAAATGCCAAGTATATCTTTCCTCACGCCCATATGGCATAGGGGGTATGCCTTTAACAACGAAGGCATAACATCAACTCGCCCACATGGGTACTCTACCCCCTCCACCCATTTATATTTTTGGGATATTAGCAGCCCTTAAATGAATTATGTTTTGACGAGGGGACCTTCGTTCTATATAAGGAAGGGTTTCCCTTATTGTACGGCCAAGTGTTATTTGATTAATAATACAACTTCTGACTATCCCTCTCTCTATCATTCTCTCTCTATTATTTATTTCTCTCTTGATCTCCCCAGTGATTTTTATTGATAATCCGCATAATCTCGTTGCAATCTCATTAGGATAAATAACCCATAAACCGTAGTTCTGTCTTTGGGATTTAATATAGTTGATTATGATTTACCCATTCATAATTTTTGATTGTCCCTAACTTATAAAGCAATTGATAGCTTTTAGGTCAAACACTTAAGCATGTTTAGGACTTAAAAGGAAAAGAAAGAAATGAAATCCTTCTATATCTATTTATTTGATTTGAAATTTGGATTAGTCTAATTCATTCAAAATCTTGTATAGAGTTTTACAACAATTTTTACGGTTTTATAATTGGAAATATATATATATATATATATATATATATATATATATATATATATATATATATATATATATATATAACTTTTTACATTAATATAAGTTATTGACATTCATATATGAGAAAGAAATAAACTACATACCATTCTCCTCCCTATTTCCTTTCCTTTCCTTTTCATAGTTACGTCATATAAATTCAGCTCTCTCTTGGGCTTCAATTCGGAAAGATTCCATTCTACCAGGAAAAGCTCGTAGAATGTGAAAGTCCTAACGGACTTCCAAAGTCAAGGCCCGCCCAAAATCCAAACCCGAACTTTATCTCTTACTTTTGTTTACTCTAAGCGAGAAAAAAATTGTATTTATTTAATTTAAGACTTAACTAGTATATGTACCCGCGGATGCGCGGATCATTTTAAAGGAAAAAAGAATGGAGGGATATATTAGAAATAAATGTATATTTCTACAGAAGTACTTGGCTTAAATGTATTAGTCCACCTAAAAAAATAGAAATTTGTCTAAAGTTATGATCAGACAAACAAAAGGACAATTAAACACATCTGTAATTCACAATAATTAGGACATCACCTTCTGTTGTGTTGTACTTTGAATCAGAAGTATATGACCAAGTTAGTCATGTTGGTTGATGAACTCACATGGATAACCAAGATCTAGAAAATACCCAATCCTTGTTAGCAGAATCTATATAAGAATTTTAAATCTTAGAATAAATGCATACAGTAAAAATATTAATTCTCATCAAGATTTTATCTCAATTACTGACATAGCACTGATGTTATTGTACCAATTGAAAACACCTTCATCAGAAGCTACATGATCCTTTACAGCTGAGGCAAAGTTCTTTGTTGCATGCTTAAGGTAACTTTTCTTCCCTATAGAAATAAATGTATATTGCAGACTATCAGATGAAATAATAGGTAGAACATTTGGTACCCTTAGTGAAACAAAACAATGTGAAACATCATCAGACTTTACTTACAATATATTTCCTTTATTGCTCCAGTTGAATCCACCCCCAACTACACATACAAAGTTGTATAAAGGATGGCAACACCAATTACAACTATTCCAACGATTACCAATGTTGAAAATTCACCAGTACGAACAACTGTCTACATTAGAAAGATCTCAAGTCAATTTATACAACAAAGGACATTCGTGTCACTTCTGTTGAAATTATTCTGAGAAGTGAACAATAGAGCCTGCAAAGCCTCTCGTGCATACCGCCTTGATACGTTTAATACTCGAACATTAGCATGTATTAACACCCATCTACAAATGTACCTAGCAACACCAGAACATTAAACCCTGAAAGAAAAAGTAGAGACAATGATATAAGGTCTAATATATGTATTTTTGTTTGTTGCAGAAAAATCAAGAAGAAGAAAAAATTGTTAAGGTTTGTTCATACTACATCTAATACAGGAAAATACTGTATTCTTACTAAATCAGGCAATCAACAAAGACATACTTAATGCTTCACCTCTAATCAATGTTTAATACAAAAATAAATTGCATAAATTTTTGACTTCAAATCATCAATCAACTCTTGAGAGAATTAATAAAATAGTAACTCAACTCCGTCATACTTTTCTTGCGGCTAGAACTCGCTATGGTAGTTCCATCCATTGATAACCTCTCGACAGAATGAGTATCAAATGCTCTATTCTTGTTTACACAAGTAACAAAAATTAGTTATAAATATACTTTATCTGTGAACATAAATCAACTTAAATATGTTGATATTAAAACTGATGATTCCTCAAACCAGATCCAACAATAGTTGTTTCAAAATTTGAGGAGGCTTGTTAATATCTGGAAGCTTAATTTTTCACAATCACAACACACTGAAAACCGAAATTTTTAGTTGTAATGTTTATGAATTCTTAAATTAGAGCCTCACAGTTTTCGCATTCACATATAGCATCTCCTATATCCCATTAATCTATACTTGCAATAGTATATATATAAAATTAAAGACATAAAATTATTGATTTTGTTTATTGAAATGTAATCTGTGAATTAAGAGTTTCTTATAAGTACCTTCAGTGCGAATATGTCACATTTAACATCCGCCTCTAAAGAAAGCAGTAGTTAAATCAATTCATAAGGTTGAATTTTAATATATACATTTGTACTTGTCAATATAGATTCCCTCTAATAATAACAAAAGTGTGCAATGGTATGGTCTTCATACCTGGATACTCTTCTTTATCTTCTATATTAATTTGCAGTTGCCCTATTATGTATAAAATTTGTGAGCGTATATTGATCTAAGACTAATAATTTCTTTCTCAAATTCAAGATGTTAGATTTAGATAGTCACATCAAAGTATGATGTCAAGACTTTTAGGTAAATCAATATCCCCTAGAAACATATCTTGTATGACATTGCAACCTCGATTGCTAGTGAGAGAATTACGCTAATTAATTACAATAACCTTAACATTGTAGTTTAATTATAACTCAGAGAATTTCAAATACTTACCTTCCAATTGGAGTTTCATTCATATTTGGTAGAGTAATATATGTTGCATATCTCCAAAGTAATAGGAATATTATTACTATTTGGAAAAGGCATATTAAAGTAATGGTTTGTTAAGTTATGGTATACTTTGGCCAAAAAAATAAAATAACGAATAAACTTCTTCTATTGAATCGTAATTTGAATCAGGTAATATATTGTCATTGTGCATAACTATGATGAGATTGTATAATATTTATAAGTAGTACAGATAGAACAAAATAAGCGAAGAAAAGTATATATGATAAAGATTTTAAATAAACAACAGAATTGAAGTACTAACCTTGCAATATAGGAATTGTATTCAAATCAGGGAGAAGATGGTGTATTCTCGTGTCTACACAATGAGTTTAATATGCATCATTAGTTGTATAAATATTAATCAATTGAACCGAAAATTCTAATAAGAATAAATTATAGTAAAGTAAGTTCTAACAGCACAATTATAAATATATGAAATCCGTGATATTTTGACTAACCATCCAGACAAATGAGGAACTCTTTCATCACTTTCGACAAAATAATTTCTATTTTTAGAGGGTTCAACTTTATCTGTTAAAAAAGATTTGTATGTTAGTTTAAGTTGTATTTTCGAGGATAAAAAAGATTTGTATGTTAGTTTAAGTTGTATTTTCGAAGTAAATGTCACGACCCCAAACTCGGCCGTGATGGCGCCCAACACACTGCTAGGCCAGCCCGACCAATCAACAGAACTCACAGAGCTATTAGCTCACTTATAACCATTTTAGGCATTAACTAAGATCGAACAACAATAATAGAAGTACCAAGTACGGGGATCACGTCCCCCAAAAAAACAATAACAACTCCCCGAAGACCAAGGGGTCAAGAGTCAAGAGCCTCTAAAGAGTATACGAGTGCAATAGTGTCTACATCAGTACTTAAGTGCGGAAATAGATAATAGCATGAATAAAAGAAATGCTGGAAATGCAGTCAGGTCCTGCGGACGCGGCAGCTACCTTGACTCTCCAGAAATATAACTCCGAGCAGCTAGTGGATCATGGCTGCTGTGACGTACCTGGATCTGCACACAAGGTGCAGGGAGTAAAGTGAGTACTTCCAGATTCAGTGGTAATGAACAGGGGTAAGACATTATAGATAAGAAATCACAATATAGCACTATGTAAAGCTGGAATCAAATACCCTGCAACAGAATTAATATCAATAGTATCTGTACCAACAAGTACCAGAAAAACAGTATAACAACTATCAGATGTAGCTGAATGCAATGCAATGCGTGATATGACCGCTATGGCGCGTAGCCCGATCCAATTTGGGTACCCGTGCTCACTGTGGGGGTTCAGACTGCGGAGGGGCTCCTACCGCCCAAGCACCATATCATGAATACGCTGCGGCGTGCAGCCCGACCCACTACCAGTCAGCTAATTTGCAAATGCAGCCTCGCAGGCTCAAAAGTAGTTTTGAAAACTTTTTTATCATCTTTCAGTTGAAAACAGTATGTCAAAGTTCCGGAGATTGGAAAATCATAATAACAGTAATAGCTCCAGACTGGTAGTAAGGTTAACATGTCAATATCACAGGAACAATGATAACGATCCTCGCATGATCCCAATAACTGGCTCACAGCTCATAATGTACACAACCATCCGAGAAGGAGGTTCACCGGCTCAAGAATAGCTAATAGCACAATGTAATACACAACCATCCGAGAAGGAGGTTCACCGGCTCAAGAATAGCCAATATCACAATATAATATCAACAGGTCAGACTAAGCCATAGTCCCCAATCACAATCGACCCCGCACTCACAGGAAAGCACGTGTCTCGCCGCTATACAACGCCACAAAGTGGTATACCGGGGTTTCGAACCCGCTGGTCATCACCCACATCCATTACTCACCTCAATTCGGCTCGACAACTAATCAGCAATGCCCTTTCCACGAGAATCAAGCTCCGTAGGCGTAGAATCTGATCAAACATAGTGGAAATACATCAAATTAGGCCAATGGGATGATACCCTGTCAAAACAATTCAATTTACACAAAAAAACTACAAAGTTTCCAACCCTACTTTCAGTACGCTTCTCAAAAAATTATGAAAGTCACATATTCGGAACCCTCGTCTCAACACGAGTCTAAGCATATAAAATTTACCAAAATCGGAGTCCATTTACCTATTCAAATCATTGATTTTCTATAACCCATGCCTAGGGTGAAAACCTCCATAATACACCCCTAATTCTTCCAATTTCATGTGTTAATTGCATAATTTATCAATACAAAATCATAATTTGAGTCCATAGTTGATTACATGAAGAATCTCATTGAATTTCCCTTCAAAATAGCCCAAGTCGTCTCTTAAGTCCGAGCCCTAAATGTTTTAGACTGTTCTGAAATTTTAACCTCTGATATTTTTAATCCCTTTGCGATTTCCACTTCTGCGGACAAAATCTCGCTCCTGCGAGTCCATATCCGCGACCCAATGGTCGCTTCTGGGATCCCAGCCTAGCCGGCCAATTGCGCTTCTGCGAGCATAGGACCGCTTCCACGTGTCCGCTTCCGCGAGTTCTCAACCGCTTCTGCGGTTTAACTCAAAAACCCAATTTCCGCTTCTGCGCACATGGGTCCGCTTCTGCGGTCCCGCCCCCGCGCTCAAAATCTGCTCATGCGGTACCGCCTAGGCGACCAACCTTCCGCTTCTGCGGATCTTCACCTCTCGACCCTAGACCGCTTATGCGGTCATTCCTACGCACCAGCGACGCCGCACCTGCGGTCCCTTTGCCGCATGTGCGAAAACACCAGAAGCCATAAACTTAAACCCGTAATTTCCTTGATTCTCTTCCGTTTAACCACCCGAAAACACCTCAAGGCCCCCGGGACCTCATCCAATCACACCAACACATCCTAATACCCTATTCAAACTTTCTCCAATCCTCCAAACATGTCTAACAACACTAAAACCCATAATTCACATCGGATTCAAGCCTAAATTCCTTAACACTTTCCGAATTACACATTTGATCAAAAACTCAAACAAACGACATCCGAATGACTTGAAAATTTATAGACATATCCAAAATCACATGATGAATCTACAAAAATTGTCGGAATTCCATTCCGACCCCCGGATCAAAATCTCACCTACCGTTCGGATTTTGCCAAAATTCAACCTTAGCCAATTCAAGCCTATGTCTACATCGGGCCTCCAAATTAGATTCCGATCGATCCCCTAAATCACAAATCACCTCCCGAAACTAACCAAATCACCAGAATCTGATTCCAAGCATTCTAACTAAATAGTCAACTCTAGGCTGACTTTCCATATTCACGCTTCCTTTAAGAAGGCTATTTGCCTCATTTACAACCCGAATTTCTCCTAACTCACCCGATAGACTCTAACATTGATAAAACATATAAATACAAAATAACAGGGAGGTAATTCCCATGACGACGGGTCAGGTCGTCACATTCTCCCCCACTTAAGCAAATGCTCGTCCTCGAGCGGGTCAAGAAACATACCTGAAGTCTCAAACAAGTGAGGATATCTGCTCCGCGTCTCCCGCTCGATCTCCCAAGTGGCCTCCTCCATGGGTCGACCTCTCCACTGAACCTTAACTGATGCAATCTCCTTAGACCTCAATTTTCTCACCTGACGACCCAATATAGCTATAGGCTCCACATCATAGGTCAAGTCATCATCAAGCTGAATAGTGCTAAAGTCCAACACATGCGATGGGTCGCCAACATACTTCCGGAGCATGGACACATGAAACACTGGATGAACTCCTGATAGACTGGGTGGCAAAGCAAGCATATACGCCACCTCTCCAATCCTCCTGAGGATCTCAAAAGGGCCAATAAATCTCGGACTAAGCTTTCATTTCTTCCCAAATCTCATGACGCCTTTCATCGATGAAACCTTCAGTAAGACTATATCACCCACAGAATAAGACACATCCCGAACCTTCCGGTCCGCATAACTCTTCTGGCGCGACTGTGCTGTACGAAGTCTCTCCTGAATAACCTTCACCATATCCAAAGCATCTTGGACTAACTCTGTCCCCAACAACTTTGCCTCACCGGGCTCAAACCAACCAACTGGAGATCTACACCGTCTCCCATATAAAGCCTCATACGGTGCCACCTGAATACTAGATTGGTAGCTATTGTTATAGGCACACTCTGCGAGATGCAAGTAATCAACCCATGAACCACCAAATTCAATAACACAAGCTCTCAACATATCCTCCAATATCTGAATAGTATGCTCGGACTGTCCGTCCGTCTGAGGATGGAATGCAGTACTCAACTCAACCTGCGAGCCCAACTCATGCTGAAATGTCCTCTAGAACTGCTAAGTAAACTGTGTACCTCTGTCCGATATGATAGAAACCAGGACTCCATGCAATCTAACGATCTCCCGAATGAATATCTCGGCTAACCGCTCTGAGGAGTACGTAGTACACACAGGAATGAAGTGAGCTGACTTGGTCAGCCTATCCACAATCACCCAAACAGAATCAAACTTCCTTGTTGTCCGAGGGAGTCCAGTAACAAAGTCCATAGTGATCCTTTCCCACTTCCACTCGGGAATATCAATGCATTGAAATACGCTACCGGGCCTCTAATGCTCGTACTTAACCTGCTGACAGTTGAGGCACCGTGCTACATGTCTAACAATGTCCATATTCATATTTCTCCACCAATAATGTTGTTTCAAGTCTTGGTACATCTTCGCGGCTCATGGATGGATAGAATATCGCGAGCTATGGGCCTCCTCCAAAATCAACTCACGAAGGCCATCCACATTGGGCACACATATCTGGCCCTGCATCCTCAATACACCGTCACTATCAATGGTGACATCTCTAGCATCATCATGCTGAACTCTGTACCTAAGGACAGCCAAGTGTGAATCATCATACTGGCGCTCACGAATACGATCATATAGAGAAGACCGAGATACCGTACAAGCCAACAGCCTGCTGGGCTTTGAAATGTCTAACCTCACTAGCCGATTGGCTAGTGCCCGAACATCATAAGCAAACGATCTCTCCTCAGCTAGAATATATGCCAAGCTCCCCATACTGACCGTCTTCCGGCTCAAAGCATCGGCCACCACATTGGCCTTCCCCGGATGATATAGAATAGTAATGTCATAATCCTTGAGCAACTCAAGCCATCTCCGCTATCTCAAATTAAGATCCTTCTGTTTGAACAAGTGCTGGAGACTACGATGATCGGTATACACCTCATAGGACACGCCGTACAAATAGTGCCTCCAAATCTTCAAGGCATCAACTATGGCAGCTAGCTCCAAATCATGAACATGGTAATTCTTCTCATGTGGCTTCAATTGCCGAGAAGCATAAGAAAGCACCTTACCCTCCTGCATCAATACACAACCTATCCCCACTCTCGAGGCATCACAATATACCATATATGAACCGGAAGCTGATGGTAACACTAGCACTGGAGCTGTGGTCAAAGCTGACTTGAGCTTCTGAAAGCTCTTCTCGCACTCATCCGACCACACGAATGGTGCACCCTTTTGAGTCAACTTAGTCAAAAAAGAAGCAATGGATGAAAATCCCTAAACAAACCGGCGATAATATCCTGCCAAGCCAAGAAAGCTCCTGATCTCTGTAGCTGAGGACAGTCTAGGCCAACTCTACACCGCCTTTATCTTCTTCGGATCAACCTGGATACCATCACGAGACACCACATGACCCAGAAATGCTACTGACTCGAGCCAAAACTCGCACTTGGAGAATTTAGCATATAGCTTCTCCTCCCTCAATCTCTGCAACACAATACTCAAATGCTGAGCATGCTCCTCCCGACTACGGGAGTAGACTAGAATGTCATCAATGAACACAATCACAAATGAATCCAAATAGGGCCTCTGAACACACTGTTCATCAGATGCATGAATGCTGCTGGGGCGTTGGTCATCCCAAAAGACATCATAAGGAACTCATAGTGGCCATATCTGGTCCTGAATGCAGTCTTCATAATATCGGAGTCCCCGATATTCAGCTGATGATAGCCTGAACGAAGATCAATCTTAGAAAACACTCTCGCACCCTGTAACTGATCAAACAAATCATCGATGCGTGGTAGAGGGTACTTGTTCTTCATTGTTACCTTGTTCAACTGTCTATAATCAATACACATCCGCATGGAACCATCTTTCTTCTTAACAAATAACACTGGTGCACCCCACGGGGACACACTAGGGCGAATGAATCCCTTATCCAGAAGCTCCTAAAGTTGTTCTTTCAATTCCTTCAACTTAGCTGGTGCCATCCGATAAGGAGGAATGGAAATGGGCTGAGTGCCCGACACCAAGTCAATGCCAAAATCAATATCCCTGTCCGGCGGCATGCCCGACAGGTCTAAGGGTAATACATCTGGAAAATCTCTCACAACAGGTATATAATCAATGCTAGGAGACTCAGCTCCCACATCCCTCACAAATTCTAAGTACGACAAACACCCATTTTTAACCATTTTCTGAGCCTTTAAGAACGAGATGACACGGCTGGGGACGAAATCAGTCGAACCCCGCCACCCAATATGAGAAATACCAGGAATAGCCAACGTAACTGTCTTTGAATGACAATCCAATATAGCATGGTACAGAGACAACCAGTTCATACCCAATATCACATCAAAGTCCACCATCCCTAATAATAACAGATCCGCCTAGGTCTCCAGACCCCAATAGAAATAACGTATGATCTATAGACATGATCCACAACAATCGTATCACCCACGGGGGTGGATACATGAACAGGTAAATCAAGACTATCACGGGTCGCACCCAAATGATATGCAAAATAAGAAGACACGTACGAATATGTGGACCCTGGATCAAATAGAATAGAAGCATCTCTGTTACAGACAGAAATGATACCTGTAATCACTACATCAGAGGCAACTGCATCACGCCTGTCAGGGAGTGCATAGAATCGTGCCTAGCCTCCACTGGATCGCTCCTCGCCCATGGGGCGACTACGAGAAGACTGACCTCCACCTTTACTAGCCTGAGATGGTGCTGAAGAGGAGGGCTGATCCTTCTGCTGAGCCCTGTCCCTACGAAGTCGAGGGCACTGCCTCCTCATGTGGCCACACTCAAAACAACTACCTAGTGCTGGAGAAGGGGATTGAAGGGAACCACTCGCCGCAGAAGAACCCCTGGGCTAAAGAAGTAGTAGGTGCTGAACTCTAGGCTGCGAAGGCACTAAGTGAAGACTGGCCCTACTGGAATCCCTGTCGACCACGACCAGATGAAGCTCTGCTCTGCTCAGGGCGACCTGAATGAGAAGGTCTAGATGAGCAACCTCTGCCCTGCTGAAAATGCCCTCTTGATAGAGCACCACTGAAGCTACCAGAACCATGAGGCCTCTTGGCCTCCCGCTCCTCCCTCTCTCGGCAACGATCCGCCTCAATGGTGCGTTCCATATCCACAACCTGCTCAAAAGATGACGATAGAACTCTCTCTCTATGGTCATAAGAATGCGAATGGAGTAGTTGAGGCCATCAATCAACCTTATAATCCTCTCCCTATCAGTAGAGATCATCCATGTGGCATGCCTAGCCAACTGTGTAAATCTCAGCTCATATTGGGTCACTGACATGTCATCCTGAACCAACCACTCAAATTGGCGACGAAGCTCCTCACGACGGGACTGAGGTACAGACTTCTCTAGGAAGAGAGTAGAAAACTGCTACCAGGTGAGAGGTGCTGCTCCCGCAGGCCTACGCCTCTCAAACTCCTCCCACCAATCAAACGCTGGACCAGTAAACTAAAAAGTAGTGAAAGAAACTCCGCTGGACTCAAGAATACCAGCTGTACGTAGCATCCTCTAGCATTTATCTGAGAAAACCTGGGCATCCTCGCGCTCAACGCCATTGAAATGGGGTGGATGGAGTCTACCAAACCTCTCTAGACGACGCTGCTCGTCGTCGGGCATAACCTGAACCATATGCTCTGGAGATAGTGCAGCTGGAGGAATAACTGGTGTAACCACCTGAGCGGGGACCGCCTCCGGCGTCTGAAGTCCCTAAACCACCCGCTCAGGTGTGCGAGCTGCAGGGGTCTGCTGACCAGCCTGATTCACGTCCAAGCAACAGTCGTAGTCAATATAACCTGGTCTAATAAGTCCAAAATCGATCCCACAGAGAATTAACCTATCAATCACAACTTCCACAACCCAAGAGTACTTCCGAATCAAGTTCCCAAAAGTTAGAGTATATTTGTGTATGGATTTCGACTAACTACTTGCAAGAATTAAGAATGCTTAAAAGAAAGAATTGAATGTTGAGTAAAATAATATAGAGAAGGACTAAGGTATTGATTTCTACTATTGATGGAATCCCTTATCGTTATGCTCATACAAATTGTTAATATATTCTATCAATCATAAACATTATTTGTACCGTAACCCTCTCCCGAGCAATTACAATAATTTAGTAGTGCACTCTCCCGAGCTACCCTAGCTAGCTTTAATTGGAATAGTTTGCTTAAGATTGCACCCAAGACTTCGTTATTCCTAACCCCGTCTTTACGCCTAAAGTTATAGATTCCTCCAATAAGCTAGGTGTGATGTTGTTCAACAATATACCTAAATATGCACTCTTTTCCAAGTTATGCACACTAAATAGGCACCGCTAATTAGGAGCTCTACCAATTAACTAAAATAAGAATGAAGCTGAACAAATAGAAATCTAGCTAACAATTTGTAATCACATAAACGATAAGTTCATCACCCAATAGGTTCCATCAAAAACCTTAGAAAAGGATTTAGCTACTCATGCTCAAAGAAATAAGAATAATAATTGAATTCATAAATAAATACTTGATATAAAATAAAAGAATGAATTGAGAGGATTCTCTCTTACTAATTATCTTGCAAAAGTAGTGAAAAATAGACAACTTGCCTCTATTGGGCGAACTAGGAGTTTATATAGAGGTTTTAGGGCTAAAAAAACTAAGTTTGAGTACAATTAGGACTGCTTCTGCGGCGACTTCCGCGGTTCATTCGCGGCCGCGGACGACCGCGAACAGTAAACTTCAGAGAGCCTGTTTTTTCGCGGTTCATCCGCGGTCACGGAGAAACCGCGGTTTGTCACCCTGTTCCGTTGGGAATTAGGAAAAACGCAAAACAGGAAAGTTGTACCTATTTGAGTTAGCTTGCCAACCATATATTATGGAGCCCAAATGGAGTTATGAGAGAAAGGTTATGTCCAATTTACTAGACAATGCACAATATGCCTCATCCATTCTTCGCTTGTACTACACTTATCAAATTTGACCCCCGAACTCGATCCCGACTTAATTACTTGACCTTTTACTCAGACTTCAAAGCTCCAAATACTTAAATTCATTCCATAACATCCATATAGCTCGGAATCACACATTCCCGGCTATTTTCAACATAAGTTCTTGACTTGTACCACACTTTGGCCTTTTTCACCATCTTTTGACTCCAAAACTTGCTCTTTTAGTATTCATTAGCTCATGTGTACCTATAACACACTAACAACACTAATAAAAGCATTTTGTCATCATAAACAATATCAAAACATTAATAAAGCGTGATTATTTAGGGCATAAATATAGTCAAATTCACCTATTATCAATACCCCACACTTAAACCTTTGCTCGTCCTCGAGCAACCTTAATCACACTTTAGGCCAATTTTATTTATGTCTCCCCCAAATTATGTCACAAAAGCTATTTTTCATGATTAACCTAAGATATGCACAATCCTTACCTAACCGTAAACTCTCATGCAAGCACATTATTGCTTACTCTAATTATTACCAAAAACTTGCAAATTTACCTTTTTCCTCTTGAGTTACACACCCTCACATAGTTTATTGAGAGAAGTTTCCACACACAAACAATTCAGAACATGGAACTTATAAATATCGGAAAAATTCACTCACTCTCAACAAAGAACATTCATATGCTTACAGACACACCATAGGCTTGCCCCTAGTGTAATACTCCACTAATCGAGTTATTCAATCATAGATCAAGAGGTCTTTAAGGGTTGTAATGTTGGCTACGGGACGGGTAGGATAATTTTGGTTATAGTGACTAACCTCCCTAAGCACTTTTCTTTTCCTTTTTACAACTTCCCTTTTCGTTTTCTTCCTTATGTCTCCCCTAAACATTCCTTCACCTTTATTTACTTTGAATCCCCACTTGTCTTTTATTGGTGTAATTGACCTTTCTAATTTTAATATATACATTGATATAGCTCTTTTTCTCTGAATATCTTTTTTTTCCCATTGCTTTGCAACACATTTACATTATTTTGGCCAGTTCACTATTTTCTACCATTCATTAATGTTTTCCCTTTTTCAATTTCCCTTCACCCCACACTTAGACTTTTGCATATTCATTACAATACAAGTGCTTCTAGGATGTAAAGTAGAACAATATAAGATTTTGATTTTTCATGAACATTCAAGGGTTATCAAAGAATAGGCTTTAAGCTCAAAGGGGTTAACTAGGATATTATGTACGGGTGAATTCATGTCTATTGATTTATGGGGTTACACAAAGAAATGCCTTTATCCTCTCTACAACCAAACAACTTCTATTTCGCTTTGCAAACACACAGGGAAAGTTCTAGGTATCATGTAAAACACATAATGTAAGTAAAATCTCACACACACATAGCATGCAACTCATTTAGAATCCGGTTTATCTACAGTCCTATCAATGTTCAAGCAAGATGTATTGTGCAATTTAAGGCATATTTAGAATCTACAGTCAAGCTTAGATAATACATTCTCAAGTTCAATTAAGCTTTGCTAATGTGCATACTTGGGGTTACATGTTACCCTTTGTCCTCTAATCCTAAAAAAAGAAAAATCTACCTAATCCGGTTCAATAAAAACCCTTGGAAAAGAACCGTGGTCAAAAGAATAACCAAGGGGGAGATGATACACTACCTAGAAAAAGAAAATAAAAGAAAGAAAAATTCCTACGTGGACTACTTCCCTCAAGAGTACTTCTCCTAAATAGTCCGTCATAAGGAAGAGTCCTCTACTCATATTGTATTTTTCAAATTTTCTGATTTTTTGTATTTTTATTCCGACTTAGACCCTTAAGAAACCCGTCGCCAAGTGTCCATCATCGGGCCAAGCCAGCTAATATAATTTACAACTACATCTACTATATACAATATACAATACAAGATAAGTCTCCCACCCCACACTTAAAATCATGCCATGTCCTCATGGCATAATAATACATGTATAACATAGAAGGGTGAGAAAACTTACCTGGGATCTACCCCGTGTGTAGCCACTTTATCACTTTCTTTTTCACCCTATCCTTTATATTCGGGTTCAGCCTTATTTTGCGTTTCCTGGAAGGTTTATGCCCCTCTTCCCGGAGAATCTTGTGGATGCAGTATGCAAGGCTGATCCCCTTTATGTCTGCCATGGTCCAACCATTGGCAGCTTTACATTCCTTGAGTACCTGTAATAGCTTTTGAACCTGCACATCTAGCAAACTAGATGAAGTAATAATAGGTAAAGTGGAGTTAGGACATACAAATTCATACCTGAGATGAGATGGTAGTGGTTTAAGCTCAAGCATTGGTCCTCTTCTATGGATGGTTTTGCAGGAGGGGTCTCTCTTTTCTCTAAATGTAGAGGCTCGAATTCAAGCTCTCTCTCCCAAAACCCCTTGCCTTCCAGAGATAGTACCCATTCTGCTAGACTTTCACCATTTACCTCGAACAGTAAACTTCTGAGAGCCTGTTTTTTGGACGGACCGCGAACAGTAACTTCTTTGGACGGACCGCAAACAGTAAACTTCAGAGAGCCTGTTTTTTCGCGGTTCATCCGCGGTCGCGGAGAAACCGTGGTGTTTTACCCTGTTCCATTTGGAATTTGGAAAAACGCAAAACAGGAAAGTTGTAGTAATTTGAGTTATCTTTCGAACCATATATTAGATAGCTAAAATGGAGTTATGAGAGAAAAGTTATGTCCAATTTACTATACAGTGCACAATATGTCTCATCCATTCTTCGCTTGTACTACACTTATCAAATTTGACCCCCGAACTCGATCCCGGCTTAATTCCTTGAGCTTTTACTCAGAATTCAAAGCTCCAATCACTTAAATTCGTTCCATAACATCTATATAGCTCGGAATCACACCTTCCCAACTATTTTCAACATAAGTTCTTGACTTGTACCACACTTTGGCCTTTTTCACCATCTTTTGACTCCAAAACTTGCTCTTTTAGTCTTCATTAGCTCAAGTATACCTATAACACACTAAGAACACTAATAAAAGCATTTTGTCATCATAAACAATATCAAAACAACAATAAAGCGTGATTATTTAATGCATAAATATAGTCAAATTCACCTATTATCACAGCCCCTGTCAGAGATGTCGCTGCAGTAGCGGTAACTGATACTACCTGAGCCAAACCGGAACACACCGATAATATCTGAGCCAGAGTCTCCTGAAGACCAGGAATAGAAATATATACAGTCTGGGCCTGAATTGGGGCTGCCGGAGCATCAACCACTGGGGGCTGCTCCTGAACAGGTGCAACAAGCGGGTCAGCTGGCACTGCCTCAGCTGCCCTACCTCTACCTCTAGTATGACCGCGCCCACGGCCTCTAGCAGGTGGCAATGGAGGCCGTCCACCTCGTCCTGATGCTCGCGTTCTCGCCATCTACGAGAGAATAGAATATAGAAGTTCATATCTCAAAATAACAAGATCGCACGATAGAGTTCAAGAAAAGTGAAGTGTTTCATAAAGGTTCGCAGCCTCCCGAAGATAAGTACAGGCGTCCCCGTACCGATCCACACGACTTTACTAACCGGCTCAAGACTCATGAAGCCTAGTTAACCTAGGCTCTGATACCAACTTGTCACGACCCCAAACCCGATCGTGATGGCGCCCAGCACACTGCTAGGCCAGCCCCGACCAATCAACAACAATTACGGAGCTATGAGCTCACTTTATCCAACATAGGTATAGAAATTATAAGTCAACATCAATAGAAATACTAAACTAGGGGACCCAGTCCCAAAACAGTACTACTTCCCAAAGACCGAGGGGTCAAGAGTCAAGAGCCTCTACAAATAACATAAGTGTACTAGTGTTTTACATGATACCAAGTGCGGAAAGAAATAAAAAATATAAAATTCAAAAGACAGTAGGAAGGAATATCGGGTCATGCGGACTCTGCAACTTGAATATCCTACAGAAGTTGCCTCGAACAGCTACCAGATTAGGACTGCTGAGAGGTACCTGGATCTGCACACAAGGTTCAGGGAGTAAAATGAGTATTGCCAGACTCAGTGGTAATAAATAGGGGCAAGACAACGTAGATAAGAAATCCACAATAAAGCACTATGTAAAGCTGTAACCAATACCCTGTAACTGTTCAATATCAACAGTAAAGTACCAACAAGTATCAACAACATAGTATAACATCTAGCAGATGTAGATAAATGCAATACAATGCATGACATGACCGCTACGACGCGTAGCCCGATCTAATTTGGGTACCCGTTCTCACTGTGGGGGTTCAGACTCCGGAGGGGCTCCTACAGCCCAAGCACAATATCATGAATATACGCTGCGGCGCGCAGCCCGATCCACTACCAGTCAGCTAATATGCAAATGTAGCCTCGCAGGCTCAAAAGTAGTTTTGAAAACTCTTTTATCATTTTTTAGTTGAAAATAGTAAATGTCAAGTTCCAGAGATTGGAAATACCACGATAACAGTAATAGCTACGGATTGGTAGTAAAACTAGCATGTAAATATCACAAGAGAATGATGACGATCCTCGCAGGATCCCAATAACTGGCTCACAACCCATAAGTATGCCCAATCGTCTAAGGAGGAGGTTCAATGGCTCAAGAGTAGCCAATATCACAATATTATACGCAACCATCCGAGAAGGAGGTTTGACGGCTCAAGAATAGCCAATATCATGTTACAGTTTCAATAGGTCGGACTAAGCCATAGTCCCCAAATCACAATCGACCCCGCACTCACAAGAGAGTACGTGTCTCGCCGCTATACAGCATCACAAAGTGGTATACCGGGGTTTCAAACCCGCTGGTCATCCCCCACATCTATTACTCACCTTAATACAGCTCGACGACTAGTCCGCGATGCCCTTGCCACGAGAATCAAGCTCCGCACGCGTAGAATCTGATCAAATATAGTAGAAACACATCAAATTAGGCCAATGGAACGATACTCAGTCAAAACAACTCAATTTACACCAAAATTCAAAAAGTTGCCAAAACCCGACTTTCGATACGCTTCTCGAAAAATTCCAAAAGTCACATATTCGGAACCCTCGTCTCCACACGAGTCTAAGCATATAAAAATTACCAAATTCGGACTCCATTTGCCCACTCAAATCCTTGATTTTCTAAAGTTCAAGCCTAGGGCTAAAACCTCCATAAAATACCCCAAATTCTTCCATTTTCATGAGATAATTGCGTAGTATTATCAATACTAATCATAATTTGAGTCCATAGTTGATTACCTGATGAATTCCCTTGAATTTCTCTTCAAAATCGCCCAAATCACCTCTTAAGCTGAGCCCCAAATGTTTTGAAATGTTTCTGAAATTGCTAACTTTTGATATAATTAAACCCTCTGCGATTTTTGCTTCTGCGGACAAATTTCTGCCTCTACAATACCGCTTCCGCGACCAATTGGTCGCTTTTGCGAATCCAAGGCCTAACTGGCCATTTCTGTTTCTGCGAGCCATGGACCGCTTCCGCGCGTCCGCTCCTGCGGAACAACGTCCGCTCCAGCAGGTTTTCCAGCTTCTGTCAATAGGAGTCCGCTTCTGCGGACTCGCTTAAGCGGCAACACTTCCGCTTCTGCGGATCCTTCACCTCATGACCCTGGACCACTTCTGCGGCCTAACCTCCGCACCAGCGATGCCGCCCCTGCGGACCAAGCTCCGCTTCAGGAAGACCAGCACTTCTGCGCTCCCTTGTCCGCTCCTGCGGACTCGCTCATGCGCTCCCATTTCCGCAGGAGCGAAAACAACAGATCAGAACTCAAAACCTGCAATTTTCCATGTTTTTCTCCCGTTTAACCATCCGAAAACACCTCGAGGCCCCGGGACCTCATCCAAACACACCAACACATCCCAATATCTTATTCGAACTTGTTCCAATCCTCAAAACACGTCTAACAATACCAAAACCCACAATTCACATCGAATTCAAGCCTAAGTTCCTTAAAACTTTCTGAATTACACATCCGATCAAAAACCCGACCAAACGACGTCCGATTGACCTGAACATTTACAGACATATCCAAAATCACATGACAAAGCTACAGAAATTGTCGGAATTCCATTCCGACCCTCGGATCAAAATCTCACCTACCGTTCGGATTTTGCCAAAACTCAACCTTCGCCAATTCAAGCCTATTTATACACCGGACCTCCAAATTCAATTCCGATCGCTCCCCTAAGTCACAAAACACCTCCCAGAGCTAACCAAATCATCAGAATCCGATTCTAAGCACTCAAATGAAATAGTCAACTCCAGGTTGACTTTTCATATTCAAGCTTCCTTCAAAAAGGCTATTTGCCTCATTTTCAACCCAAATCACTCCTAACTCACCCGATAGACTCTAACACCGGTGTAAAAGCAATAAACACATAAATGCAAAATAACGGGGTGGTAATTGCCGTGACGACGGGCAGGGTCGTCACACTAAACATATAAAATTTACCAAAATCGGACTCTATTTACCCATTCAAATCATTGATTTTCTATAACCCAAGCCTAGGGTGAAAACCTCAATAATACACCCCTAATTCTTCCAATTTCATGTGTTAATTGCATAATTTATCAATATAAAACCATAATTTGAGTCCATAGTTGATTACCTGATGAATCTCCTTGAATTTCCCTTCAAAATCGTCCAAGTCATCTCTTAAGTCCGAGCCCTAAATGTTTTAGACTGTTCTGAAATTTTAACCTCTGATATTTTTAATCCCTCTGCGATTTCCGCTTCTGCGAACAAAATCTCGCTCCTACGAGTCCGTATCCGCGACCCACTGGTCTCTTCTGCGATCCTAGCCCTAGCCGGCCAATTCCGCTTCTACGAGCATATGACCGCTTCCGCGAGTTCTCAACCGCTTCTGCGGTTTAACTCAAAAACCCAATTTCCACTTCCGCTTCTGCGCACCTAGGTCCGCTTCTACGGTCCCACCCCCGCGCTCAAAATCCGCTTCTGCGGTACCGCCTAGGCGATCAACCGTCCGCTTCTGCAGATCTTCACCTCTCGACCCTAGACCACTTCTGCGGTCATTCCTACGCACCAGCGACGCCGCACCTGTGGTCCCTTGGCCGCAGATGCAAAATCACCAGAAGCGAGAAACTTAAACCTGCAATTTCCTTGATTCTCTTCCGTTTAACCACCCGAAAACACCCCGAGGCCCCTGTGACCGCATCCAATCACACCAACACATCCTAATACCCTATTCGAACTTGCTCCAACCCTCCAAACACGTATAACAACACCAAAACCCATAATTCACATCGGATTCAAGCCTAAATTCCTTAAAACTTTCCGAATTACACATTCGATAAAAAACTCAACCAAATAACGTCCGAATGACCTAAATATTTACAGACATATCCAAAATCACATGACGAAGCTACAGAAATTGTCGGAATTTCATTCCATCCCCTGGATCAAAATCTCACCTACCGTTCGGATTTTGCCAAAATTCAACCTTAGCTAATTCAAGCCTATTTCTACATCGGGCCTCCAAATTAGATTCCGATCGCTCCCCTAAGTCCCAAATCACCTCCCGGAACTAACCATATCATCAGAATCCGATTCCAAGCGCTTTAACTAAATAGTCAACTCCAGGTTGGCTTTTCATATTCAAGCTTCCTTCAAGAAGGCTATTTGCCTCATTTACAACCCGAATTACTCCTAAGTCACCTGATAGACTCTAACATTGATAAACATATAAATAAAAAATAACGGGGTGGTAATTCCCGTGACGACGGGCCAGATCGTCACAGTAAAGTACATATAAATAAAAAATTACTTTCGCATAATCTATTGACTAATACTGCTACGGATCCTATTTGTCACAAAAAGACTAAGAATGGTAGTGTTTTTATGTTTTTTTTTTCTATATTGAGCAAGAGAAAATACAAGCAATAATATATTTAAAAGTTTCTCCACAGCATTTCCTATTGAAAGTATGGAGGGAAAGCAGAGTGAATAAGAAAAGCAAACAATCTAACCAATAAAATAAAATAAAGCAGAAATAGAAATAGCAACAACGAAACGGAAACAAAAACAAATGTTTTTTCAACTTTGAAATAAAAACTAATACATACCCATTCAACTTTAGTCATAACATTCAAAGTTTCATCAATTAAAAAGGGTGAACTTAAATATAAAAAAAAATTAGAGTTCAAATTTCGTGTAACATATAATATCATTAAGTGTTCAGGAGTATATAAAATTATTTTTTATACAACGAAAATTATGTTGCTCCTCTGTTATTCAATATGTCATATTTAACACATTTTATTTTTGGATAGTCTGCTAAGAAGCTGGAGTTTTGATGTCTAAACCAAATCACCATTTGCAGGATTAAGATAATTTAGAAGCTAAATGTATACGTTGTCATCGATAATAACTTTGATAAAAAGTTTTAAAGCTTATAAGCAATAATATAGCTAGAACCAAATAAGTGAATAAAAAATGTATATGATAAATGTCTTAATTAAAGAACACTCTAAGGTACTAATCTTTTAATATAGGAATTGTGTTTAATTAAGAAACAAGAAGACGTGTTATCATATCCGATAAATGAGTTACATATGCATCATTAGTTGTATAACTATTAATCAACTTAACCAAATAGTCTAATAATAATAAATTATGGTAAAGTAAGTTCTACCAACATGGTTATAAAAGAAATTTGTATGTTATTTTAAAACAGGTTTTAGAAGTAACAATACATATAAAGAAAAAATTACTTCGCATAATGTAAAACCAAATCACATTTTTCAGGATGAAGTCCTTTTATAAGCTAAGTTTATTTGTTGTCATTGATAATACCTATGGTGAAATTATTTAATATTTATAACTAATACAAATTGGACAAAATAAGTCAAGAAAGAGTGTATGTGAAAAAGACCATAAATAAATAACATAATAGAGATACATTTTTTGCAATATCGGAACAATGTTTAAACTACGTAAAATATGATATCTCCTTATGTCTACACAATGAGTTATGTATGCATCATTAGTTGTATAAGTATTAATCAACTTAACCATACATTCAAAATAAAAATAAAATTATGATAAAATATAAAAATATAAATATGCAAAATTTTAAAGGGGACTTTGAAGTGCTCATATTTATATAAAACTTTGTTTTAAAGTTGACACAATAATATGTGTTTCATTTCCTAATGTTCAAGAAAATAAGTAATTATCCTGAAAGTTAGTCTCATTAATTGAATATCGAGTAAAAATAACATAATACTATAATTTCCCTCCCTTTTTGACTTTGTAACGCGATCTTAAGGTATATCGAATGGAAATAATATAATAGTATAGTTCCACTTCCTTCTCCACTTTACGACGCGATCTTAAGAACATCGTTTATAAGAAACTTCTCCAAGAAACTTGATGTGATCAAGCTCTTATAGAAGCGACGTATATTAGAATACTTTTTTCTACTCTTCTATATGTATTAGGAAAAAGCTTTTCATGACGTGACAAGACACATGGAATATCAAATAAGGAATTTTATTATTTAGAGGAGGAGATACGAAGAAATAAAATAGGTGTAACGACCCGACCGGTCATTTTGAGCTCTGGCGCGTCATTCAGCAGATTGATGCCATGAACAGCTTCATCTCAGGTATATTGACTTGTGTGTATGGTCAGAATTAAAATTCGGGAAGTTTGGAGTCAAATCTAAATGGAAATTCTCATTTTGAAAGCTTAAAGTTGAAGAAATGAACTACGATTGGAATTTTGAGTAAATGACCTCGGAATTGGGATCTAAAAGTTCCAGCATGCTCGTATGATGATTTTAAACTTGGACGTATGTCCGGATTTGGTTTTTGATAATGCGTGAGCATTTCGGCGTATATGGTGGAAGTTAGTATTTAGGAAGGATTTCATAAATTTGGGTTGGAAGGCATTTTAGAGTTATAGATGTCTATTTGGGATTCCGAGTCTGGGAATAGATCCATTGTAACGACCCGACCGGTCGTTTTAGAAAATTACGCCCCAATCCCGAATTTAACTGTTCCCCTAAGTTCTTTTCTGCTATTGTGGGTTGCCGGGAGAGTCGGTTCCAAAAAAAAAAAAAATTTGAGCATTTTGGGACACTTAGTCCCTAAATAAGAGCTTTGAAACTAGAAAACGGTCCGTAGCCGGAACAGTGTTAAGACGATCTCGGAACGGAAATCCGATGGTTCCATTAGCTCCGTTAGGTGATTTCGGGGTTAGGAGCGCGTTCGGAATGTATTTTGGAGGTCCGTAGCTAAATTAGGCTTGAAATGCCGAAGGTTGAAATTTTGGCGAATCCGAACGATAGTCGAGATTTTGATCCGGGGGTCGGAATGGAATTCCGACAATTCCTGTAGCTTTGTTATGTGATTGTGGATATGTTCGCAAATTTTCAGGTCATTCGGACGTCGTTTGGTCGAGTTTTGATTGAATGTGTAATTTGGAATGTTTTAAGGAATTTAGGCTTGAATTCGATGCGAATTATGAGTTTTGATGTTGTTAGACGTGTTTTGAGGATTGGAGCAAGTTCGAATAAGGTATTAAGGTGTGTTGGTATGTTTGGATGAGGTCCCGGGGGCCTCGGGGTGCTTTCGGATGGTTAAACGGGAGAAAAATCATGGAAATTTCAGGTTGAGAGTTCCGGTTCTGTCATTTTCGCTCCTGCGGAAATGTGGTCGCAGGAGCGAGTCCGCAGAAGCGGATATTGGAGCGCAGAAGCGCATGTGATCGCGGAAGCGGAAAGGAGCCCGCAGGTGCGGCACCGCTGAAGCGGGTGTTGAGCCGCAGAAGCGGCCAAGGGCTATGGGACGAGGTACGCAGAAGCGGACGTTTTTCCGCTTGGGCGAGACCGCAGAAGCGGTCAGTGATGCGCAGAGGCGGATTTGTCCGCAGAAGCGTAAGCTTCTTCGCAGAAGCGGGTCCGCTGAAGCGGCCCTTTATTCGCAGAAGCGGAAATGGCCGGCTAGGCCTGGAACCGCCGAAGCGACCCTTTGGTCGCGGATACGGGAGCGTAGAAGCGGAAAATGTTCCGCAGAAGCGAAAATCGCTGTAAGTAAGTGTATCAGAAGTTAGAAAAATTTCAGAACATTTTAACATTTGGGGGTCTCGGCTTAAGGGCGATTTTGGGCGATTTTGAGGAGGAAATCAAGGGAAACCATCGGGTAATCAACTATGAACTCATACTATGATTAGTATTGGTAATATTATGCGATTATATCATGAAAATGGAGGAATTTGGGGTAATTATGGAGGATTTAGCCCTAGTCTTGAACTTTAGAAAATCTCTGATTTGAGTGGGCAAATGGAGTCCGATTTTGGTAAATTTTATATGCCTAGACTCGTATTGAGATAAGGAACCCGAAAATATAATTTTTGTGATTTCTCGATAATCGTACCGAAAGTCGGGTTTTTGGCAACTTGTGGGTTTTGGTGAATTTTGAGTTAATTTGATTGGGTAATGCCCAATTGGCCTATATTGATGTGATTCTATTGATTTTTATCAGATTCTACTCTTGTGGAGGCCGACATTCGTGGCAAGAGGATTATTACTTAGCGGTTTTGTGCCGGAATTGAGGTAAGTGGCTTGTCTAACCTCGTGTGGGGAACTTTCACCCCTAGGATATTATGTGATAGTTTAAATGCCTTGTACGCGAGGTGACGGGCGTGTACATGCGCTGGTTGTTGTAACACACACTTTACTTGAATTGTCCGATTAGTGATATTCCTGCTCTTAGTCTGATAAAAGCGTTACCATTACCCGGTATCAGTTAGAAAAGCATGATTAACTAGGATTCAACATGTTTAATTGCCTATCTGATTTACTTGAATTCTCGATAAATTGTTGGCACTAATTTCGGTGAAGTTGTAATTTAATATTATATTCTCTCTGTGTGTTTTCTTATTTGATGTGTTGGTGGACTGCGGGTTCAATTCCCGGAGATCCCAGGGCTGTGGGTTCGATTCCCAGAGACCCGGAGTGATATTGCTTGTGGACTGCGGGTTCGATTCCCGGAGACCCAGGGCTGTGGGTTCGATTCCCAGAGACCCGGCGTGATAT
This sequence comes from Nicotiana noctiflora, assembly GCA_032618575.1. Lineage (NCBI taxonomy): Eukaryota > Viridiplantae > Streptophyta > Magnoliopsida > Solanales > Solanaceae > Nicotiana > Nicotiana noctiflora. The sequence continues at coordinate 131,225 of JASVEL010004465.1, read as the reverse complement.
TGGTAGGGACTACGGGTTCGATTCCCGAGATCCCGAGTTATTGGTAGGGACTACGGGTTCGATTCCCGAGATCCTGAGTTATTGGTAGGACTGCGGGTTCGATTCCCGGAGATCCTGAGTTTTTTGTGATACTATTGAGACATGGGCTGCGGGTTCGATTCCCGGAGACCCAGGGGTACTGAGAATGGGACTGTGGGTTCAATTCCCACAGATCCTGGATTTGTTTATTTGAGTTGGTTATTTGTTACTAGCTGGGTTGTAAACAGTTTCAGTAAATGTTGTTATTTCGGAAATTTTGTTGTTATCTGTTAAGCTCTTTATTTTGTTATCATTATATTATTATTGTTTCTCAGTAGGGCCCTGACCTTCCTCGTCACTACTCCATCGAGGTTAGGCTTGGCACTTACCGAGTACCGCCGTGGTGTACTCATGCTACTCTTCTACACACTTTTGTTGTGCAGATCCAGGTACATCAGGACAGGCTCATCTTAGGTGATTCAGCAGCACATTTCTGGGAGACTTCGAGGTATGATCTGCTACGTCCGCGGATCCGGAGGCTTCCCTTCTATTCTAGTATTACTAGTGGACATTTTCTTCATTTCGTTGTTAGATACTCTTCACACATAAAGCCACAGTTGTATTTCTCTTTAGTCTGTGTTACCGTGGGGTTCCGGATCTTGGTAGTGTTCTATTTATTGTGTGACGGATGTGTGTGCCAAGCGGCACGGATTACATACCTTTTTGTGTTATTTTCCGCTGTTCCTTATTTAAGTATTTTATAACTTGTATATTTCGCAACGTGTTAGGCTTACCTAGTCGTGGGGACTGGGTGCCATCACGACATGTTCACAATTGGTGAACTAGGGTCGTGACAAGTTGGTATCAAAGCTCTAGGTTCATAGGAGTCACGGGACACGGACCGGTTACTTAGAGTCTCGCTGATCGATACGGAGACGTCTGTATTTATCTACGAGGGGCTATGTAACTGTTTAGGAAACTCTTCATTTCTTTTGGATTCCTTGTCGTGCGACATTTTTGGCATCAAAAATCTAAACTACCGCTTTCTATTCTCTCACAGATGGTGAGGACACGAGCTAACCGCGATGATCAGGTACCCGCGCCCCCTGTTGCTGCCGTCAGAGGCCGGGGCCGAGGTAGAGGACGAGGACGCGCCCGAGGTGCAGCCACAGCACCCGCGCGCGCTGCCGCTGAGGTGCCACCGGTGGATCAGGTTGGAGCGCAGGCACCTGGTACACCGACTACAGCTGCTACTACTCCAGCACTCCAGGAGACCCTGGCCCAGTTCATGAGTATGTATATCACTTTAGCTCAGGCAGGGTTGCTCCCTCTCACTCCATCTACATCTCAGGCCGGGGGAGGGGCCCAGACTCCTGCAGCCGCTACACCTGAGCAGCGAGTGCCAGTGGGACAGGTTCCAGAGATTTTTGTTATGCCTCCTGCCGCCCCAGCACAACCCGGAGGTTGGCCAGCTGCCTCCGAGGACGAGCGGCGTAGATTGGAGAGGTTCAAGAAATATGATCCTCTAGTGTTCAGTGGTTTGGCTACAATGATGCATTCGGTTTTTTGGAGGAGTGTCATCGTATTCTTTGTACCATGGGGATAGTGGAGACCAGTGGGGTTTCCTTCACTGCTTTTCAGTTTCGTGGGGCCGCTTATGATTGGTGGCGCACGTATGAGTTGGATAGTCCAGAGGAGTCTGCTTCATTGACTTGGACGCAGTTTTCGGATCTATTTTTGAGGGAGTTTGTTCCACAGAGCCTTAGGGATTCTTGGCGCTCGGAGTTTGAGCGGTTGCGACAGGGCTCCATGTCCGTATCGGAGTATGCCATCAGTTTCACCCGTCTGGCCAGGCATGCACCGGCCTTGGTAGCCACGGTTCGGGAGAGAGTGCGGAGATTTATTGAGGGCTTGATTCCGCCTATCCGATCCAGCATGGCCAGAGAGTTGGAGACAGATATATCTTATCAGCAGGCAGTTAGCATTGCTAGGAGGATCGAGAGTATGCTCCCTAGAGAGCGTGGAGATAGAGAGGCCAAGAGGTCTCGTGAGTCGGGCCATTTCTCTGGTGCCCGCACTTCAGCAGCCGGTCGTTTTAGCAGGGGATATTCCGTTCGTCCAGTTCACTCAGCATTGCCCGCAGCCGGTAGCACTCCAGGTCTTCCAGCACCACCGGAGCCTTATTATGCTCCCCCAGTTTCCAGTGCACCTCCTGCGCGGGGTTCTTCCAGGGGTCAGACTAGTGGGGTTGAGGCCGGTCAGTCACAGCCACCGCGTCCTCTCGGAGCTTGTTTTGAGTGCGGGGATACTCGCCACCTGGTTAGGGAGTGCCCCAGGCGTAGGAGGGGAGCACCTCACCAGTCTTCGCAGCATCAGCGTGGCTCTCAGGGTCAGCAGGCTATCATTCCAGCTCCAGCCGCTATTCCACCTGCCCAGCCAGCCAGGGGCGGGGGTCAGGGTTCTAGAGGCCGCCCTCGAGAGGGGGGACAAGCCAGATTCTATGCTATTCCTGATCGCGCCGCGGCTGTTGCATCTGATTCTGTTATCACAGGTATTATTCTGGTTAGTCACAGGGAGGCATCGGTTCTATTCGACCCTGGTTCCACCTTTTCATATGTGTCTTCTTACTTTGCTTCTCATCTGGGTGTGCCTCGGGATTCTTTGAGTGCCCCCATTTATGTTTCCACTCCGGTGGGTGATTCTTTGGCAGTGGACCGCGTATATCGGTCGTGTTTGATTACTATTTGTGATTTTGAGACCAGAGCGGATTTATTGCTGCTTGGGATGGTCGATTTTGATATTATTCTGGGCATGGACTGGTTGTCGCCCCATTATGCTATTCTTGATTGTCACGCCAAGACCGTGACGCTGGCTATGCCAGGCATTCCACGTATTGAGTGGAGTGGTACTCTAGATCACACCCCTAGCCGTGTTATTTCTTTTCTCAGAGCTCGGCGTATGGTTGAGAAGGGGTGTGCTGCTTATCTAGCCTATGTGCGGGACGTCAGTGTTGACACTCCCTCTATTGATTCTGTTCATGTGGTACGTGACTTTGCTGATGTATTTCCAGCTGATCTTCCGGGCATGCCGCCTGACAGAGACATTGACTTTGCTATTGACTTGTTGCCGGGCACTCGGCCCATTTCTATTCCACCGTACCGTATGGCTCCTCCTGAATTAAAGGAGTTGAAGGATCAGTTACAGGAGTTATTGGGCAAGGGTTTTATTCGACCCAGTGTTTCGCCTTGGGGTGCTCCTGTATTGTTTGTGAAGAAAAAGGACGGTTCTATGCGTATGTGTATTGACTATCGTCAGCTGAATAAGGTTACAGTGAAGAATCGGTATCCTTTGCCCCGTATTGATGATCTATTTGACCAGCTACAGGGTGCACAAGTGTTTTCTAAGATTGATTTGCGCTCCGGGTATCACCAGTTGAAGATTCGGGAGCCAGATATCCCGAAGACTGCCTTCAGGACCCGGTATGGTCACTATGAGTTCCTCGTGATGTCTTTTGGGTTGACTAATGCCCCGGCAGCATTTATGCATTTGATGCACAGTGTGTTCAGGCCTTATCTGGACTCGTTCGTGATTGTCTTCATTGATGATATTCTAGTATATTCTCGGAGCCGGGAAGAGCACGAGCAGCATTTAAGGACAATGCTTCAGATTATGAGGGAGAAGCAGCTTTATGCCAAGTTCTCTAAATGTGAATTTTGGTTGAGTTCTGTGGCATTTTTGGGCCACGTGGTGTCGAGTTATGGTATTCGAGTAGATCCGAAGAAGGTGGAGGCCGTGCAGAGTTGGCCCAGACCCTCCTCCGCTACTGAGATACGCAGTTTCCTTGGTTTGGCGGGCTACTACCGTCGTTTCGTAGAGGGTTTCTCTTCGATTGCAGCACCTATGACTAGATTGACCCAAAAGGGTGCCCCTTTTCAGTGGACAGACGAGTGTGAGGCGAGCTTTCAGAAGCTCAAGACAGCTTTGACTTCGGCCCCTATATTGATGTTGCCTACAGGTTCGGGGTCCTATACTGTATATTGTGATGCCTCACGAGTTGGACTCGGTGCGGTATTGATGCGGGACGGTAGGGTGATTGCCTACGCGTCGAGACAGCTGAAGGTGCATGAGAAGAATTACCCTGTTCATGATTTGGAGCTAGCTGCCATTGTTCACGCCTTAAAAATTTGGCGTCATTATTTATACGGGGTTCCTTCCGAGATCTACACTGATCACCGGAGCTTGCAGGCACTTGCTTAAGCAGAAGGACCTGAATATGCGTCAGAGGAGATGGTTGGAACTACTGAAGGACTATGATATTACTATTCTCTATCATCCGGGCAAGGCTAATGTGGTTGCTGATGCCTTGAGTCGTCGGGCAGAGAGTTTGGGGAGTTTGGCATATCTACCAGCTTCGGAGAGGCCTATGGCGATGGATGTTCAGGCTTTGGCCAGGCAGTTGGTTAGACTGGATCTTTCGGAGCCCAGCCGGGTTCTAGCTTGTGTGGTTTCTCGGTCTTCTCTATTTGACCGCATCGGGGAGCGTCAGTTCGACGACCCTCATTTGCTTGTCCTTCGGGATAGAGTTCGGCGTGGTGATGCTCGAGATGTTACCATCGGGGATGATGGAGTTATGAGGATGCAGGGGCGTATCTGTGTGCCCAATGTAGATGATCTTCGAGAGCTGATTCTAGGAGAGGCCCATAGTTCGCGGTATTCCATCCATCCGGGTGCCGCGAAGATGTATCAGGACTTGAAACAGCATTACTGGTGGAGGCGGATGAAGAGGGATATAGTTGATTATGTTTCTAGATGCCTCAACCGCCAGCAGGTGAAGTATGAGCATCAGCGTCCGGGTGGATTGATGCAGCAGATTGAGATTTCCAGAGTGGAAATGGGAGCGCATCACCATGGACTTTGTATCTGGGCTTCCACGGACTATTAGGAAGTTTGATTCTATTTGGGTTATTGTGGATCGGCTGACCAAGTCCGCCCATTTTATACCGGTGAGCACTACTTATTCATCGGAGCGGCTGGCGGAGATCTATATCAAGGAGATAGTTCGGCTGCATGGTATTCCAGTGTCCATCATTTCAGATAGAGGCACTCAGTTCACTTCACGGTTCTGGAGAGCCGTACAGGAGGAGTTAGGTACTCGGGTGGAGCTGAGCACAGCCTTTCACCCCCAGACTGATGGGCAGTCCGAGCGCACTATTCGGATTTTGGAGGATATGCTCCGTGCGTGCGTGATTGAGTTTGGAGGTTCATGGGATCACTTCTCGCCACTGGCGGAGTTTGCTTATAACAACAGCTACCAGTCTAGTATTCGGATGGCACCGTACGAGGCCCTATATGGTAGGAGGTGCAGAGGTCTCCCGTGGGTTGGTTTGAGCCGGGCGAGGCCGGGTTACTAGGTACTGATATGGTTCGGGAGGCTATGGACAAGGTCAAGGTGATTCGGGACAGACTTCGTGCGGCCCAGTCTAGAGAGAAGAGTTATGCGGACAAGAAGGTTCGCGATGTGGCTTTTATGGTGGGTGAGCGGGTTCTGCTCGAGTCTCGCCCATGAAGGGCGTTATGAGGTTTGGGAAGAAAGGGAAGGCTGAGTCCTAGATTTATTGGCCCTTTTGAGATTTTGAGGCGTGTTGGAGAGGTTGCTTATGAGTTGGCCTTACCTCCCAGACCCTAGCCGGAGTTCACCCCGTATTTCATGTCTCCATGCTCCGGAGATACCATGGTGACCCGTCGCACGTGTTGGATTTCACATCTGTTCAGCTAGACAAGGATCTTTCTTATGTTGAGGAGCCGGTAGCCATTCTAGACAGGTAGGTCAGAAAGCTAAGGTCAAAGAACATCGCTTTGGTAAAGGTTCAGTGGCGGGGCCAGGCCGGTCGAGGAGGCGACTTGGGAGACCGAGCAGGATATGCGCAGCCAGTACCCTCATCTTTTCACTACTCCGGGTATGTTTTCTATGCTCGTTCGAGGACGAACGAATCTTTAAGTGTGGGAAGATGTAACGACCCGACCGGTCGTTTTAGAAAATTACGCCCCAATCCCGAATTTAACTGTTCCCCTAAGTTCATTTCTGCTATTGTGGGTTGCCGGGAGAGTTGGTTCCAAAAATTTGAGCATTTTGGGACACTTAGTCCCTAAATAAGAGCTTTGAAACTAGAAAACGGTCCGTAGCCGGAACAGTGTTAAGACGATCTCGGAACGGAAATCCGATGGTTCCATTAGCTCCGTTAGGTGATTTCGGGGTTAGGAGCGCGTTCGGAATGTATTTTGGAGGTCCGTAGCTAAATTAGGCTTGAAATGCCGAAGGTTGAAATTTTGGCGAATCCGAACGATAGGCGAGATTTTGATCCGGGGGTTGGAATGGAATTCCGACAATTCCTGTAGCTTCGTTATGTGATTGTGGATATGTTCGCAAATTTTCAGGTCATTCGGACGTCGTTTGGTCGGGTTTTGATTGAATGTGTAATTTGGAATGTTTTAAGGAATTTAGGCTTGAATTCGATGCGAATTATGAGTTTTGATGTTGTTAGACGTGTTTTGAGGATTGGAGCAAGTTCGAATAAGGTATTAAGGTGTGTTGGTATGTTTGGATGAGGTCCCGGGGGCCTCGGGGTGTTTTCGGATGGTTAAACGGGAGAAAAATCATGGAAATTTCAGGTTGAGAGTTCTGGTTCTGTCATTTTCGCTCCTGCGGAAATGTGGTCGCAGGAGCGAGTCCGCAGAAGCGGATAAGGGAGCGCAGAAGCGCTGGGATCGCGGAAGCGGAAAGGAGCCCGCAGGTGCGGCACCGCTGAAGCGGATATTGAGCCGCAGAAGCGGCCAAGGGCTAAGGGGGGAAGCATCGCAGAAGCGGAAGGCTAGCCGCTTAGGCGGGTCCGCAGAAGCGGACACTTAGCCGCAGAAGCGGAAATTTCCGCAGGAGCGGTCGAGGCTTCGCAGAAGCGGACGCGCGGAGGCGGTCCGTATGTCGCAGAAGCGGAAATGGCCGGCTAGGCCTGGAACCGCAGAAGCGACCCTTTGGTCGCGGATACGGGAGCGTAGAAGCGGAAAATGTTCCGCAGAAGCGAAAATCGCTGTAAGTAAGTGTATCAGAAGTTAGAAAAATTTCAGAACATTTTAACATTTGGGGGTCTCGGCTTAAGGGCGATTTTGGGCGATTTTGAGGAGGAAATCAAGGGAAACCATCGGGTAATCAACTATGAACTCATACTATGATTAGTATTGGTAATATTATGCAATTATATCATGAAAATGGAGGAATTTGGGGTAATTATGGAGGATTTAGCCCTAGTCTTGAACTTTAGAAAATCTCTGATTTGAGTGGGCAAATGGAGTCCGATTTTGGTAAATTTTATATGCCTAGACTCGTATTGAGATAAGGAACCCGAAAATATAATTTTCGTGATTTCTCGATAATCGTACCGAAAGTCGGGTTTTTGGCAACTTGTGGGTTTTGGTGAATTTTGAGTTAATTTGATTGGGTAATGCCCAATTGGCCTATATTGATGTGATTCTATTGATTTTTATCAGATTCTACTCTTGTGGAGGCCGACATTCGTGGCAAGAGGATTATTACTTAGCGGTTTTGTGCCGGAATTGAGGTAAGTGGCTTGTCTAACCTCGTGTGGGGGAACTTTCACCCCTAGGATATTATGTGATAGTTTAAATGCCTTGTACGCGAGGTGACGGGCGTGTACATGCGCTGGTTGTTGTAACACACACTTTACTTGAATTGTCCGATTAGTGATATTCATGCTCTTAGCTGATAAAAGCGTTACCATTACCCGGTATCAGTTAGAAAAGCATGATTAACTAGGATTCAACATGTTTAATTGCCTATCTGATTTACTTGAATTCTCGATAAATTGTTGGCACTAATTTCGGTGAAGTTGTAATTTAATATTATATTCTCTCTGTGTGTTTTCTTATTTGATGTGTTGGTGGACTGCGGGTTCAATTCCCGGAGATCCCAGGGCTGTGGGTTCGATTCCCAGAGACCCGGAGTGATATTGTTTGTGGACTGCGGGTTCGATTCCCGGAGACCTAGGGCTGTGGGTTCGATTCCCAGAGACCCGGCGTGATATTGGTAGGGACTACGGGTTCGATTCCCGAGATCCTGAGTTATTGAAATGTGGACTACGGGTTCGATTCCCGAGATCCTGAGTTATTGGTAGGGACTGCGGGTTCGATTCCCGGAGATCCCGAGTTATTGAGATATTATTGAGACATGGGCTGCGGGTTCGATTCCCGGAGACCCAGAGGTACTGAGAATGGGACTGTGGGTTCAATTCCCATAGATCCTGGATTTGTTTATTTGAGTTGGTTATTTGTTACTAGCTGGGTTGTAGACAGTTTCAGTAAATGTTGTTATTTCGGAAATTTTGTTGTTATCTGTTAAGCTGTTTATTTTGTTATCATTATATTATTATTGTTTCTCAGTAGGGCCCTGACCTTCCTCGTCACTACTCCATCGAGGTTAGGCTTGGCACTTACTGAGTACCACCGTGGTGTACTCATGCTACTCTTCTGCACACTTTTGTTGTGCAGATCCGGGTACATCAGAGGAGGCTCGTACTAGGTGATTCCGCAGCTTTCTGGGAGACTTCGAGGTATGATCTGCTACGTCCGCGGATCCGGAGGCTTCCCTTCTATTCTAGTATTACTAGTGGACATTTTCTTCATTTCGTTGTTAGATACTCTTCACACATAAAGCCACAGTTGTATTTCTCTTTAGTCTGTGTTACCGTGTTGTTCCGGATCTTGGTAGTGTTCTATTTATTGTGTGACGGATGTGTGTGCCAAGCGGCACGGATTACATACCTTTTTGTGTTATTTTCCGCTGTTCCTTATTTAAGTATTTTATAACTTGTATATTCCGCAACGTGTTAGGCTTACCTAGTCGTGGGGATTGGGTGCCATCACGACATGTTCACAATTGGTGAACTAGGGTCGTGACATCCATATGGTGATTTTGGAGTTGGGAACGCGATCGAAAGTGAATTCGGGTGTATGGAGGTCATTTTGAAGTCATTTGGCAAAATATAGGAATTTGAAGGTTTATCAGAAAATTCGACCGAAAGTGAAAATTTTGATATCGGGGTCGGAATGCGATTCTAAAAGTTGGTGCAATTCCGTAATGTCGAGTGTGACTTGTGTGCAAAATTTAAGTCAATTCGGATCGATTTTGTTAGGAAATGGGACAATTAATCTCTTTAAGGAAAGCTTAAGTTGGAAAAGTCAACTCAATGTTGACTTATGAGTTAGAGGGCTCGGAACTGAATTCTGATGATTCGATGTTTTTCGTGTTTAAGGGTGTGTTTTTATGATTGGAACAAGTTTGTACGGTGTTATGGAGTATGTTGGTGATTTTCGTTGGGGTCCCGGGGGCCTCGGGATGAATTCGGGGGTCCAAACGGACCATTTAGAGCCAAAGTGAGCAGCTGATTGCTGCACTAAATTGCAGCAAATTTTCAGTAGTTTTTGGCTACTTTGAGAGTTGATATCTTGTAATCTATAAGGAATCACAAAAAGTGCAAAACATGAAAGTTCTAGACCTTCGTGTCTAGTTTCCAGAAAGCTAAACAACCTGTAATTTCGACATCTGTACTAGAAGTTATGATTGACGGAAAATGACTACTGGAGCAATATGATGTACAACTTGTATAGCACAGGTGCAGGGTACAACCCGACGAAGCACGGGCAGATTCTTTATTACACGAAATTGGGTTATTTCTTTCATTGATTTCATTTCGTTTGGATGATTTTGGAGAGCTTCAAGAGGGGATTTCACCGGGTAAACATTGGAGGTAAGTTCTATGGTCTAAATACGCGAGTTTATCTTATAATCTTCAATTATTTCACTGTAAATGAGAGGATTAATGGGGGATTTTTGCCCTAGGCCTAGGTTATGGTAAAATATTGATTTGAATGGGCAAACGGAGTCCGAGTTTGGCAAACTTTATATGCATAGACTCGTGTTGAGACGAGGATTCCGAATATGTAACTTTCATAATTTTTTGAGAAGTGTACCAAAAGTCATATTTTGACAACTTCGTGGATTTTGGTGTAAATCGAGTTATTTTGATTGGGTTATGTCTAATTAACCTATATTTATGTGTTCTCATTGATTTTGAGCATATTCGGCATCCGAGGTGATTGATTTGCGAGGCAAGTGCAAAGCGGACTAGGACTTCTACCGGATTAAGGTGAGTGGTGGTAGTAAATGATGTACTAAGGGTTTGAAACCCCGTACTTGCACTTTACAGTGCTATGTTGAGATGACACATGCGTCATGTGACGGGCGTGGTGACATTGTGGTTGGGGCATTGGACTTGGTCCTTCCCGACTGATAGTGTATTGTGTATTATGACTGTGAATGAGATTATAACTGTGTAATTGGGCTAGTAGCCATGTTTGGGGCCTTGTGCCGATCTGTAGAGCATTTAGGGGACCTGTAGAGCTAGGTGGCCCTTATATCATGTTGAAAACTTACACTCAGCCGTCAAATTAGCTGTATAGCATATCTTGGGCTAGCACTAGATGTGTACTGAGAGAGATAGACTACTTGGGGTGGAATTTCCCTGATTTAGCTGAGTGGGCCTGAAAGGCCAATTCTATACTGACTGGGATAGGGTCGAGGACCCATTATGAGGTATTATATATATATATACCTACATTGGATCAGATTGCACGCCGCAGTGATGTATATGTGGATCAGACTGCATGCCGCAGTAATATATACATATGGATCGGACTGCACGCTGCAGTATTAATATGTAAGGGCACTGATTCACGTCCAAGCAACGGTCGTAGTCAATATAACTTGGTTTAATAAGTCCAAGATCGATCCCACAGAGAATTAACCTACCAATTGCAACTTTCACAACCCCAAAAGTACTTCCGAATCAAGTTCCCAAACTTTGAATATATATTTGTGTGTTTTCGAACAACTACTTTGCAAGAATTAAAGAATGCTTTAAACGAAAGAATTGAATATTGAATAAAATAATATAGAGAAAGACTAAGGTGTTGATTTCCCCTATTGACGGAATCCCTTATCGTTATGCTCATACAAATTGTTAATATATTCTATCAATCATGAACGCTATGTGTATCGTAACCCTCTCCCGAGCAATTACAATAATTTACTAGTGCACTCTCCCGAGCTACCCTAGCTAGCTTTAATTTGAATAGTTCACTTTAGATTGCACCCAAGACTTCATTATTCCTAATCCCGTCTTTACGCCTAAAATTATAGATTCCTCTAATAACCTAGGTGTGGTGTTGTTCAACAATAAACCTAAATATGCACTCTTTTCCAAGTTATGCACACTAAATAGGCACCGAGCTAATTGGGAGCTCTACCAATTAACTACAATAAGAATGAAGTTGAACAAATAGAAATCTAAGTCACAATTTGTAATCACATAAACGATAAGTTCATCTATCAATAGGTTCCATCAAAACCTTAGAAAAGAATTTAGCTACTCATGCTTGAAGAAACAAGAATAATAATTGAAATCATAAAGAATTGCTTGATATAAAAATAAAGAAAGAGTTTGAGAGGAATCTCTCCTACTAAAACCTTGCAAAAGTATTGAAGAAATAAAGTACATGCCTCTATGGGGCAAACTAGGAGTTTATATAGAGGTTTTAGAGCTAAGAAAACAAATTAGAGTCCAATTAGGATAACTGCCGCTGGGACCTCCGCGGTTCGTTCGCGGCCGCGAGCGGACCGCGAACAGTCAAGATTCAGAGGGCTTAGTTTTTCGCGGTTCATCCGCGACCGCGAGTGGACCGCGGATGAACAGTGCTTCTGTTTCTTCACTGCTTCGTCCAGCCCTCTTCACTTTAGCTCTTCTCTTGGCCTTTTCATCAACTTATGGCTTCAAAATGGCTTTTTAAAGCATCCAATGCATCACATGTACCTGTAAAACACAATCAAGCACTAATCAAAGCATTTTGTCCTTTTAACAACATTGTTCTTATAATAAAGTGTGATTATTTAGGGTATAATTATAGTCAAATTCACCTATTATCAATACCCCACACTTAAACCTTTGCTCGTCCTCGAGCAACCTTTAATCACACCTTAGGCCAAAAAAAAAAATTTTTTGTCTCCCCCAAAATATGTCACAAAAGCTTATTATACATGAACAACCTAAGATATGTATAATCTTTACTTAACTGTAAATTCTCATGCCCGCACGTTATTACTTACTCTACTTATTACCAAAATCTTGCAAATTTACCTTCTTCCTCTTGAATTACATGCCCTCACAAAAGTTATTGAGAGAAGTTCCCACACATTAACAATTCAAATACATGGAACTTATAGATATCGGAAAAATTCACTCACTCTCAACAAAGAACATTTATATGAATACAGACACACCATAAGCTTGCCCCTAGTGTAATACTCCACTAATCGAGTTATCCACTCATAGATCAAGAGGTCTTTAAGGGTTGTAATGTAGGCTATGGGACGGGTAGGATACTTTTGGGTGTAGTGACTAACCTCCCTAAGCACTTTTCTTTTCTCTTTCACCACTTTCCCTTTTAGTTTTCTCCCTTATGTCTCCCGAAAACATTTATTCACCTTTATTGGCTTTTAATCCCCATTTTTCTTTTGTTGGTGTAACTGGCCTTTGTAATTTTCATATATACATTGATATCGCTCTTTTTCTCATTGCTTTGCAACACATTTATATTATTTTGGCCAGCTTACTATTTTCTATCATTTATTCTTGATTTTCCCTTTTCAATTTCCCTTCACCCCACACTTAAACTTTTGCATATTCATTACAATACAAGTGCTTCTAGGAGGTAAAGTAGAACAAATATAATAATTTGAAGAACATTCAAGGGTTATCAAAGAAATAGGCTTGAAGCTCAAAGGGGTTAACTAAGATATAATGTACGGGTGAATTCATGTCTATTGATATATGGGGTTACACAAAGAAATGCCTCTATCCTCTCTACAACCAAACAACTTCTATTTTGCTTTGCAAACACACAGGGCAAGTTCTAGGAATCATGTACAACATACAATGTAAGTAGCAACCTCACACACACATGGCATGCAACTCATTTGGAATCCGGTTTATCTACAAAATCCTATCAATGTTCAAGCAAGCATTATTGTGCAATTTAAGGCATATTGAGATTCTACAATCAAGTTTAGATGATACATTCTCAAGTTCAATTTACGCTTTTGCTAATGTGCATATTTGGAGTTACATGTTGCCCTTTTACCTCTACTCCTAAAAAATCTACCTAACCCGGTTCAAATAAAAACCCTTGGAAAAGAACCGTGGTCAAAAGAAAAACCAAGGGGGAATGATACATTACCTATAAAAAGAAAATAAAAAGAAAGAAAAATTCCTACGTGGACTACTTCCCTCAAGAGTACTTGTCCTAAATAGTCCGTCATCAGGAAGAGTCCTCTACTCATATTTTTGGATTTTTAAAATTTTCTGATTTTTTTTGTATTTTTATTATTTTATATTACTTACTACACTAATATATACATCATCTACAAGATAAGTTTCCCACCCCACACTTAAAAATATGCCATGTCCTCATGGTATAAACAATATGAAAGCACAATGGGGTTTAAGAAAACTTACCTGGGACTCACTCGGAGTCGGACACAGGTGGATGGGTCGACATGGCATGCTCTCCCAAGTGCTCTGAACCATGCCATAAATTTGTTCTCCGACCGGGCTTGCCTAGTTGACATGGCATCTAGTCGTGTGTGTAGACCGTCAACTGAAGTGCGTAGAGCAGCCACTTCCTCCTCCATTGACCTCAGCATAGGTCGTGTGGAGTCGGATCTAGACATGCTTGCTCCGCGACGAGCAGGTCTGGAGGGTCCAGCTGAATCCATGGAGTGGCTGGCCCGGGCCTCCGGTACAGGATCATCATCATCATCTAAGTCAATGGGTGTGTTGTCTCGTCCAACCCGAATAGTGGCAGCTCTAAATGGAGCTTTTGGTAGTAACTCACCGTCAGTCTCATGAACTGGGGTGTGGTTGAGGAGACACAAGGAAGTGACAAGAGATGGGTAATAGAAACCCTTGGCAGTGAGGGATCCCCTCAGTACCATCTCGTCACTAATAACCCGGGCAATATCAACATCCCGGTGTGTTACCAAGCACCAAGTCAACAGAGCCCTATTAAAGGTAACATCTGTAGTGTTACTTGAGGGCAGAATGCGGTTGCAAATTATAGAAAACCAACATTTGGCAATGTGAGTGAAACAGTTAGAATGCAGAGTTTGGTTCCGAATCCATACGAGAACACCATCTACACATAAGGCCTCAATTAACATGTCCCATGTGACACCGGGCCTATCATGGTAATAATCAATATCACTCGTGTGTAGTGGTAGGCGAAGTACTTGCCTAATGGTGGGAATATGAGCATCTACATGCTTACCTCTGACGAAAACTCGTCTCAACGAGGAGTACGGGGCGTTGGCATAGAATTCTCTGACCAGCATCTTGTTTACTGTAGTGGGTGTTTCAAAAAGGAACTCCATCTCTCGCCGTCGGATCTCATCATACATTTCCGGCTTTTCTGAGCGGATGGCTATTCTGTCCACTTCAACCTCTTGAAGCCACTTTTTGTTTGCTTTGATGTTAAATGCAGTTTTCGCCCGTTCATCGGCAAACCGAGATTCATCATAAGTTGGTTGCCTGGATGAGCTCGCACCATGTCGTGATCTCTTTGGAGCCATGATCCTGTACAATTAAGATAGCCAAAAAGTGTATAAACTGTTAGTTAGTGGAAGGCTACTCAGACTTCGCCATCCTTGATAATTCACAATTGACCATCAACTCTGTGTAATTCCCGCAAACTCTTTATCTCACTATTCCCTACATGCCCAATTGCGAACCCCACACTTAGTTCTTGGCACACATGTTATTTACTTAGTCCATCCCAAAAATTATTCAATAACCATTGTAAAAGTTGGCATTATGTCTCCTAATTACCATTAGTCTATTAGGCTCAATGTAATGTGCCCTAACTTAACCAACCAACACATATATCTTGTAGAACTACTATTAGGGTTTCCAAGTCATAAAATCAACACAAATAACAACCCAACACCCATTATTCTCCCAACATCAATCGTAGAACAATGTTCCTTAAAGTAATTTCATGGCAAGATTAAAAGCACAATGATAAATCAAGCAACATTCATGAATAGACCCTAACTAAGACTAACTAAATATTTATACAAACTAAACAATCAAAACCTAAAAAAAAATGGAGCAAAATAAAAGAGATAAGTAAAGAAACTTACAAGTTATAGTAATGGAGAAGTGGGGTGGAAGAAAGGGATGATTTGTAGAAGAGAGGGATGGGGATTTTTAGAGAGAAGGGAGAGGATTTGAATTTAGAGAGAGAGATTTGAGAGGGGAGGGGCGGCTGTTTTGGGTTATGGGGAAGGGGGGTTAAGTTATTTAGGGTTTAGAAAAAAGGGGGGAGGGAAAAATTAAAAAAAACTTGAAATTTGGCCAACCGCGGAACTGACCGCGACTGTCCGCGGTTCGTTCGCGGCCGCGAGCGGACCGCGAACAGTCGAGATTCAGAGAAGGCATTTTTTCGCGGTTGGCTCGCGACCGCGGATGGACCGCGAACAGAGAAGTTCAGAGAGGGTATTTTTCCGCGGTTCAGCCGCGGTCCGCGAGTGGACCGCGGACAGTGCTCCCTTATGAAAAAAATTCGACTGTTTCAGCAAAAGATTTTTATTTGTTTATTTTCTTTTAATCCTTATTACTTACTACTAATATTAAATTACTTACAACATGTTCGTGGGTTGCCTCCCACGTAGCGCCTGAGTTAACGTCGCGGCACGACTCAGCTTAGCGCATTTTACGGCTCGCTGGACCTTTGAGGTTCATTCAAGTGCAATTCTATCTTGTCCTCCATGTCATCCAGGCCTATGTATTGTTTCAACCTCTGTCCGTTTACCTTAAAGGTACGTGCTCCATCCATAGTTTGAATTTCCACAGCTCCGGACTCAAATGCCTCAATTACCTTGAAGGGTCCTGACCACCTTGATTTCAATTTACCTGGGAACAGTCGTAATCTTGAATTGTATAGTAGTACCTTGTCCCCATTTTTGAAGGTACGCTCAACTATATTTTGATCATGGATCCGCTTCATCCTCTCTTTATACAATCTCGTATTTTCAAATGCTAGATACCGAAATTCTTCCAACTCATGTAATCCGGTCAACCTTGCTTTACCTGCTTCCTCCAAGTTGAGATTCAATTGTTTCAGTGCCCACCACGCTTTATGTTCTAATTCAACCGGCAAGTGACAAGCTTTTCCGAACACCAATTTATAAGGAGACATGCCAATGGGTGTTTTGAATGCTGTTCTATATGCCCATAGTGCGTCATCGAGCTTCCTGGACCAGGTCGGTTCTTGTAGCGTTCACTGTTTTGGTCAATACACTTTTAATCTCCCTGTTGGAGACCTCAACTTGTCCGCTAGTTTGCGGGTGATATGGAGTGGCCACCTTGTGTTTAACATCATATTTGGCCAATAATTTCTCAAAGGCTCGGTTGCAAAAGTGTGTGCCCCCGTCACTAATGATGGCCCTTGGAGTCCCAAACCGGGTGAAAATATTCTTCTTCAAAAATCCCACTACCACCTTAGCATCATTGGTAGGTAGTGCTGCAGCTTCCACCCATTTGGACACGTAATCAACAGCAACAAGTATATACTTATTTCCGTATGAGCTAATGAAGGGCCCCATGAAATCTATTCCCCAGACATCGAATACTTCCACCTGCTGGATTGGATTCATTGGCATCTCATGACGCCGAGAGATGTTTCCGGTGCGTTGACATTCGTTGCAACCTTTCACCCACAAGTGTGCATCCTTAAATACCGTCGGCCAATAGAAACCGGCCTCGAGTATTTTGGCAGCTGTACGAATTCCTCCAAAGTGCCCGCCGTATGCTGAAGCGTGACATGCCTGCAAAACAGAAGATTGTTCTATCTCGGGGACGCATCTCCGGATCATGTTATCAAGACATATCCTAAACAAGTATGGTTCATCCCAATAATAATGCCGACTTTCACGAAAAAATCTTTTCCGCTGGACCGATGATAGGTCATAAGGAACAATGCCACTGGCCAGATAATTAGCGTAGTCAGCATACCATGGAGCTTTCAGGAGAGTAGTTGTGAGCAATTGCTCGTCTGGAAAAGTTTCCAGAATTTCCCCACTCTCTTTGACAAGTTCAGCTCCTTCAAGTCTTGACAAATGGTCGGCTACTTGATTCTCAGTGCCTTTTCTATCTCTGATTTCGAGGTCGAACTCTTGGAGAAGCAACACCCAACGAATTAGGCGTGGCTTAGAGTCCTTTTTATCAATTAGATATCTTAAAGTTGCATGGTCTGTGTAGACGATTACCTTTGATCCTATGAGATAGGATCGAAATTTGTCGAATGCAAACACAACCGCTAGCATCTCCTTTTCCGTCACTGTGTAGTTTAGCTGTGCTCCACTCAGAGTTCTGCTTGCATAGTATATTGGATGCATCGGTTTATCTTTCCTCTGGCCCAGTACTGCCCCCACTGCATAATCACTTGCATCGCACATTAACTCAAACGGTTGATCCCAGTCTGGGGCAATGATGATGGGTGCTGTGACGAGCCTCTTTTTCAATTCCTCAAAAGCAATCCTGCATTCGTCAGTAAAAACAAAAGAATGGTCTTTCTCCAGTAACTTACAGAGAGGGTTTGATATTTTGGAGAAGTCTTTAATGAACCTCCGGTAAAAACCGGCGTGTCCAAGAAAGCTTCTTATGGCCCTGACGGATGTTGGTGGAGGCAACTTTGCAATGATGTCAACTTTAGCACGGTCCACCTTAATGCCTTTGCTTGAAACCCTGTGCCCAAGTACTATACCTTCTTGAACCATAAAGTGGCACTTCTCCCAGTTTAGTACTAAGTTTGTTTCCATGCATCTTTGTAATACTCTATTCAGATTGGCCAGGCATTCGTCGAATGAATTTCCAACCACTGAGAAATCATCCATGAACACTTCCATAATGTCTTCTACCATGTCGGTGAAAATAGCCATCATGCACCTTTGAAAAGTGGCAGGTGCATTGCATAGTCCGAATGGCATCCTCCTGAAGGCGAAGATACCATAAGGGCATGTGAAAGAGGTCTTTTCTCTATCTTCGGGGGCTATGGAGATTTGATTGTACCCCGAGTATCCATCCAGAAAGCAAAAGTGAGATCTCCCTGCCAACCTGTCAAGCATTTGATCAATGAAGGGAAGTGGGAAGTGATCCTTGCGAGTGGCTAGATTCAGTTTCCTGTAGTCCATGCATATTCTCCATCCGGTGACGGTTCTTGTTGAGATCAGTTCATTGTTGTCGTTTTTCACCACCGTCATGCCTCCTTTCTTGGGTACACATTGGACCGGACTCACCCAGCTGCTGTTTCTGAGATTGGGAAGATTATTCCTGCATCTAGCCACTTTATTACCTCCTTCTTCACCACTTCCTTCATGTTGGGGTTCAGCCTTCTTTGATGTTCCCTGGAAGGTTTATGTCCGTCTTCCAGGAGGATTTTATGCATGCAATAGGCTGGGCTGATCCCTTTTATGTCTGCCATGGTCCACCCGATGGCAGTCTTGCATTCCTTAAGTACCTGTATAAGCTTTTGAGCCTGCACATCTAACAAACTGGATGAGATAATAACAGGTAATGTGGAGTTAGGGCCTAAATACTCATATCTGAGATGTGATGGTAGTGGTTTAAGTTCAAGCTTTGGTGGCTCTTCTATGGATGGCTTTGCTGGTGGGTTTTCTCTTTTTTCTAGGTGTAGGGGTTCGAATTCGATCTCTCGCTTCCAAAATCCCTTCCCTTCCAAGGATAATACCCATTCGGCCAGACATTCACCATTTACTTCTTCCATGTTCATCAGGCATGCTTGCAGTGGGTCTTCGATAGTCAATTCTGCATCGTCGGTTTCCACTATTACATCAACCGCATCGATTAGAGAGCAATTTGCGAACTCGCTAGGGCGCCTCATGGATTTTTGCACATTGAAGATGATCTCCTCATCGTTCAACCTCATCTTGAGTTCCCCGGTTTCACAGTCAATTATAGCTCTTCCAGTAGCTAGGAATGGTCTTCCCAGGATTAGGGGAATTTCTTCGTCGACCCTGCAATCAAGAATAACAAAATCGGCGGGAAACACGAACTTCCCAACCTGGATTAGCACATCATCTATAATACCAAATGGACGCTTAACCGTCATGTCAGCAAGCTGTAAAAGCATAGAGGTGGGTCTGGCCCTCCCAATACCTAACCTCTTATAGATAACTAAGGGCATGAGATTAATGCTTGCCCCCAAATCGCATAAAGCCTTAGTGAAGGCATAATTCCCTATAGTGCATGGGATGGTGAAACTACCTGGATCAGGATAGCTTCTCAGCAATGGGTCTGGAAACCACTGCACTACAAGTCTGTGTGAGTGTAGCTGTGGCCAAGTCTTGGAAATCAAATTTCCGCGACATTAAATCCTTCATCATCTTAGCATAACCAGGCATTTCTTTTAAAGCTTCAATTAATGGAATGTTTACCTGGATTTGCTTGAGCATCTCGAAGAACTTTTTGTATTGTTCCTCTTTTTGGTGTTTGGCCAACCTTTGGGGGAATGGTGGTGGAGGCCTCTTCTTCCCGGTGACTTGGGATTTATCTTTGTCTATCGCTTTCTCATCAATCTGCTGCTCTACCTGTTCGGCTACTTTTTCCGCTCCCTGTTGTGCTTCTTTATTCTTAGCAATTGGCTGGACTGTGGCTTTTGTCAATCTTGTGGATTCATCCAGTTCAATGTGCAATGGCGCAGGTGTCTCAGCCTGTCTGTCAATATTTTCACTTTCATTCTCAGCATTAAGATCTCTACCGCTTCTCAGAGTCATTGCCATTATTTGCTTTGGGATTTGGTCCTTTGGGTTCGTTTGAGTATCTGCAGGTAATTTCCCTTGAGGCCGATTGTTTAGTGACATAGCAATCTGCCCCATCTGCACTTCCATATTTTTGATTGCTGCGTCATGTGCATCTATTCTCTCATTGGTTTTGGCATTTGACCCGATTACCTGCTGCATCATAGCTTTCAATTCTGCAAACCCATCGTCATGTCTACCCCTTTGCTGTGGTGGAGGTGGATAATATCCCTGCTGCTGATTGCCGAAATTCTGAGGTCTAGGATATGGAGCCATGTTGTGTGGTGGCCTCATACCTGCTGCATTGAATTGTGGTTGGGGAGGTCTGTATTGCATTGGAGCCTGTTGGCCCCAGTTTTGATTACCTTGTCGTTGTCCTCCATAGTTAGCCACATAGTTCATATCCTCATGCTGGTGATGATGTTCTTGGTCTGCAGCCCATGGATTACCTATGGGTTGGCTAATGCAAGATGTGCATAAACCACCATTGGTAGTATCTACAATGTGAACTTGCTGCTTAACCCCTGATTCTTCCACTTTCTTTGTCAGGATGCTCATTTGTGTCAGTAAAGTTGCCACGTTCTCCTCCAGAGTGTTGGATGGATCCAGAGGTACAGAGTGTACTGCTGGTGTGATAGGAGCATTCCTGGACGTCCACCCGGAATTTTGAGCCATCTTGTCTAGCAAATTTTGGCCCTCTCTCCAAGTCTTGCTCAGGAAAAGCCCCACCTGCTGAAGCATCTACAATATTCTTCATACTGTCTGAAAGTCCCATGTAGAACCTTTGACCCAACATCTGTTCGGGAATCCCATGGTGAGGACACATAACAAGCATGCCTTTGAATCTCCCCCAAGTTTCATGTAGTGTTTCCAATGGTTTTTGTTTGAAGCTCACAATCTCATCAATTTGTTGAGCTGTTTTATTGGGTGGATGAAACTTGTTGTGGAATTGTTTGACTAACTCATCCCAAGTTGCAATGGAGTTTATTGGGAGTGAGTTTAGCCATATCTGTGCTGCTCCTGTAACTGAGAATGGAAAAAGTAGTAATCTGATAGCTTTCGGAGTTACATTCGGTTGCCTTTGTGTTTTGCATATTGATAGAAAGTTTTTGAGGTGCTGCTGTGGATCTTCAACCTGAGACCCAGAGAATAATCCCTTGTTTTGCAACAAGTGAAGCATGTTGTTGGTAATCTGGAAAGACTCAGCTTGAATTGCTGGCACAACGATGGCGGTTGCCAAATTATCCGCTGTGGGTTGTGCCCAGTCGAACAATGCACCTTCTTGTGCCTCCTGTGCCTCTTGCATGTTTAGCCCTGCTTGCTGGTTTTGAGCGTTCATGTCACCCATGTCGAAGTCTAGTTTGATTGGTTGTTGAGATTGTTGAATTTGTTTGATGGCTTTGTTACGTGCCCGGAAAGGTTTGCTCGGGGTCTGAGAGTCCTTCAATTAGTTCTCCAGTCCTTACAGATTTTCTAGGCATGCACCTGAATACCCAAATCAACAAACGTCAAAATATTCAATGTAGAGTGTAGAAAGAACCTGAATACACAAGAATCTTGAAGTTCTGGTAATGGCAATTGATAATTCCGTTAATTCCCCGGCAACGGCGCCAAAATTGATTCACGTCCAAGCAACGGTCGTAGTCAATATAACTTGGTTTAATAAGTCCAAGATCGATCCCACAGAGAATTAACCTACCAATTGCAACTTTCACAACCCCAAAAGTACTTCCGAATCAAGTTCCCAAACTTTGAATATATATTTGTGTGTTTTCGAACAACTACTTTGCAAGAATTAAAGAATGCTTTAAACGAAAGAATTGAATATTGAATAAAATAATATAGAGAAAGACTAAGGTGTTGATTTCCCCTATTGACGGAATCCCTTATCGTTATGCTCATACAAATTGTTAATATATTCTATCAATCATGAACGCTATGTGTATCGTAACCCTCTCCCGAGCAATTACAATAATTTACTAGTGCACTCTCCCGAGCTACCCTAGCTAGCTTTAATTTGAATAGTTCACTTTAGATTGCACCCAAGACTTCGTTATTCCTAATCCCGTCTTTACGCCTAAAATTATAGATTCCTCTAATAACCTAGGTGTGGTGTTTTTCAACAATAAACCTAAATATGCACTCTTTTCCAAGTTATGCACACTAAATAGGCACAGCTAATTGGGAGCTCTACCAATTAACTACAATAAGAATGAAGTTGAACAAATAGAAATCTAAGTCACAATTTGTAATCACATAAACGATAAGTTCATCTATCAATAGGTTCCATCAAAACCTTAGAAAAGAATTTAGCTACTCATGCTTGAAGAAACAAGAATAATAATTGAAATCATAAAGAATTGCTTGATATAAAAATAAAGAAAGAGTTTGAGAGGAATCTCTCCTACTAAAACCTTGCAAAAGTATTGAAGAAATAAAGTACATGCCTCTATGGGGCAAACTAGGAGTTTATATAGAGGTTTTAGAGCTAAGAAAACAAATTAGAGTCCAATTAGGATAACTGCCGCTGGGACCTCCGCGGTTCGTTCGCGGCCGCGAGCGGACCGCGAACAGTCAAGATTGAGAGGGCTTAGTTTTTCGCGGTTCATCCGCGACCGCGAGTGGACCGCGGATGAACAGTGCTTCTGTTTCTTCACTGCTTCGTCCAGCCCTCTTCACTTTAGCTCTTCTCTTGGCCTTTTCATCAACTTATGGCTTCAAAATGGCTTTTCAAAGCATCCAATGCATCACATGTACCTGTAAAACACAATCAAGCACTAATCAAAGCATTTTGTCCTTTTAACAACATTGTTCTTATAATAAAGTGTGATTATTTAGGGTATAATTATAGTCAAATTCACCTATTATCAATACCCCACACTTAAACCTTTGCTCGTCCTCGAGCGAGCGCTGGAGTATATTATGGGATCGGGCTGCAGGCCGCAGCAGTATAATTATATATGTGTATATATATATTGGATTGGACTGCACGCCGCAGTAATATATGTGTGGATCGGGCTGCACGCCGTAATATCATAGCGCTTGGGACTAGGGAGCCCCTCCAAAGTCTGTATACACCCTAGTGAGTGCCGTCGACGTTAAATGGAGCGGGATTCGCGCCGCAGTGTTATATGTATTGGAGCGGGCTGCACGCCGCAACATTATACTTATACATAACCATATACGTACTTAAATACTTATACATTATGGACATATGTATATACTTACATACATTGAGTTGGTTGTACACTGTAGCGGTACGAGTGAGGATTTGGTCTGTGTGGGACCTTGTTGAGATAGAGATGGACTGTTTAATTTGAGAGCATTCACTATAGTGATGACTTACCTGAGAGGTTACCCTTAGAACTGTTTAGTGATAGTACAAGAGTTCTCACTTCCAGTTGTTATTTATTATTATTACTCACTGAGTTGAAATATACTCTCCCCACTCCCCTGCACTTTTTGTGCAGATATACAGGTTCAGGAGGGCAGTTGAGCTATTGCAACTGCTTCATTATTACTATTACGTGGAGACTTCGAGGTAGCTGCCGACTTCCGCAGTACCTGACCTCTTCCTCTTTATCATTTTATTGTCTCCATTCTGCTTAGACCAGATTGTGTAGTAGATCTCATTTGTAGAGGTTAAGACTTGTGATACCACGATTTGGTTGGGACTGTATCCATGTATTTCATTTCTACACTTCTTGATTCGTTATGAAAACAAGTTAATTACGCCGATTAATCATTATTAATTTATAATTGGATGGTTTAATTGGATAAGATGGTCGGGCTTGCCTAGCATTGTGTTGGGCGCCATCACGACTGGGGTTTGGGTCGTGACAAGTTGGTATCAGAGACTAGGTTAACAGGTCTCGTGAGTCATGAGCCGGTTTAGTAGAGTCTCGTGGATCGGTACGGGGACGCCTGTACTTATCCTTGGGAGGCTGCAAACCTTTAGGAACGTTTCAAATTCTTGGAATTCTCAACGTGCGTACTTGATTCAGCTTGAGGTATGATTCGTGAAATTCCTTCTACATATTGATGTGCGCACTCGAGTGCTTAGTGATAAATTTGCCCTTATGGCTTATGACTTCTCGATCTAGGGGAAACATATAATCTCAGTGAGTTCATGTTGGGCCAGTCTAGAGGACTTGAGGCCGGATCTTTGTCTATAGCTTGGGCACCAAGGTGTTAATTTTGTGAGCCGGTATTATGAAGTTCATACGATCAGTATTATCCCTAATTGTGAAAATGGCTGTTTGATAATGGGTGAGCTGTAAGGTATTCGATTCTTATTGTGATCTGTTATGTAGCCCTAGCTATGGGCGTGGTGAATATATTCATGTTTCTTAGTGGAAAGGTAATGTGCACTACGTGTGGTAGTATGAGTTCAGGCGCAGAAAGACCGATCTGGCTGTGATAGGTGTGTTGGGGTGGAATGTATTTGATATATGATATGATGTGAGTAGGCGCGATGCATGTTCATGTACTAATTTTGATAATTTGATTCGTGTAGCATTGAGATTTGTGTTGTGGAGATGCGTTGTGATGTCTTGTCGAGTTGCGGATGTATTATTAGGATGGTTTTGGTGATTCTCTGGCAGGTGGATAGGCCAAATTACAAAGGAAACTCTGTCTAAATTTTTGGAAAATTTGGGACTTAGAAAAAATATTTTTGTCACCTGGAAAGTAGGCTTAAATGTTGTGTGTGAATAAATACAGGAATTGCAGAAGAGTTATGAGGATTCGAGTCTCTGTCAAAGCTTGTATATGACTTGAGTTCAATCTCACTATAATATTGTGGCATCGTTTGAATAAGAATGCTATGAGTGGTTAAAAAATGCTTTGATATATGGCTTCGAGCTAAGTTGGGGAGGTTGCTATTGACTAGCTGATTGCATGGTTGTGTGCTATGTTGATCCTGTCTCTAAGTACGTCGGAAATTTTTGTAAAGGTTATGGTGCTTCGTAGATCCTGAAGAAATACTAGGGTGTTTTGAACTGTTGTTGGTAAAGAATATTCAGCGTATAGAAAAGAAAGATAGCTAACTGTATTTGTACGTAATCAGGTTCTGCGATGTCAGAGTTCCAACAAGGCACGAGTGGTTCTTTTCAATAAGACAGTTGAATTATAACGGAATAAGGGTGAATGGCGCCCAAGAATAGTCTTGCGGTGCTCAGGATTGTGCTGGTAAAGGCCAGGTGTCTTAAGGTGGTGTGTGTGGTTAGAGACTATGGTCTCATTAGAAGGGATCAAGACTTGTGTAATGTTATGTGAATGATGAGATTCTATGTATCTATATTGGAGAGTAATGATAACGAATTCAAAATTGCAGGAAGTTCTTCAAGGTAAAGTGTTGTAGATTGTGGTACTTCTAGGAAACATCTGAGGGAGTATTCAGCGGCCTGTGAGCCTAAGACCGCGTGGTCTTGTGTATGAGTCTCGTATGGTAATCTGAGTTGAGGTATTGTGATCCTCCAGTGAAGGAGAATATTAAATTAAAGTTGATAATAAACTGGAACAGTATGAAAAGCTCATGAGTAAGTCCTGGTGTGTGTTCGAAGTAATGAGTCTTACAGTTATGGTGCAACAAAGCTCTTGATGTGCTGGCAGTTGCATAGCTCGATGTGGGTAAAAGGACTCAGTCCTGGCAGTTAAGCTTATGCAATGAATGGGAAGAAAGAGTTGTGATGTGTTTTATCATGGTTTGAAAATGAGTATATTCATGTCGGTATGCGAAGCGAGGAATGTGTAATGATTTTTCTTCTATATGGGATCATGAAGGTCCTTGACTAGTTGAGTGCGTCGATGTTTGCGGCGTAGGAGAGGGATAGAAATTTTCCATGTATCTTGGTATAGTATGGTATATGCGATGTGTTATGGAAAGATGATAACGGCATGTTCAACGTTTTGAGATAAGTTCATATTATATGGGGAGTCATTAGAATTCCCAAGCAGCGTGGGCAACTGCAGATAATCTGAGAATCAATCTTTCTGGTGATAAGGAAAATGGTACTGCTATTCTAGTGATTTGGTAGAGTATATGGTCAAAAAGGGCAAGGTAATGTAAACTGATAATGTCCGGTGGTATTGTGGTATCCTCTTGTTGGATTGACATTGATGATTGAGTTGTTGATGGCATAGGGAAATTTCTGAATGGCTTATGTGGTATGAATGGAGGCTTGATATGATGAATTGGAATAATGGTATATGATTGCAGACTGGTTGTCATAAGTCATGTTGTCTAGACTAATGTGATATGGACTATATCAGAAAACTATCACAACTGTGTGGCAGAGCGCATCAGATCATACTCCAGCAGGGTAAATGTACCCTAGGGCCAGCGGACGGCTGGTAGGTATTGCTTTGTTAGTTGGGCCTTCATGGCGGATGTTAGTGTAGAGGTATCTACCATTGATTCAATTCCAGTATTGAGGAAATTTGTCGGATGCGTTTCATGTGGCCGAGTTTGAGGCTATGTATATATTTGTTGCAAAGAGCGACTTGACTCGATGTGCATTCCCTTTGCTAGATTTATGCATGGGTCGGGTGGCACGCCGCCACAAGTATAGTATCTGGATCGGGTGGCATGCCACCATAGGTATGGTATCTGGATCGGGTGGCACGCCACCACAGGTATGTTATTGGAACAGGTTGCACGCCGCAACAGTATGATGTGGAAAATATAGCTTCCTATATGTTACTTTGCATACAGTACTTCCTGACTTCTGAGGAATAGTCCGTATTGGGTACCGCTCGGGGAATAGCACATCGGTTGTGTCTTATCAGGATTTGATAACGTATATCAATTGTATCACCGCGGGTGTGATGGATTGCTTAAATTCAGACCTAAATATGTGCGTGGCTGACCGTTTTGAGCATGGTGACTTGAGGTGCTCCATGAGTAATAGTGTTGGGTAGAATCGTGAGTCGTGGAAAGGCTACGTGATGTTATGACCTTTCGAGGAGGATTCAGGTACCCTAATTCTATGATGTGAGACGAGATCTCAGTTCTATGTTATGATGGTACAGGTGAATTGAACTATAGCTCTTTTGTGTGAGTTAGTTGTAATGATACGAGTGTGTTCAGATCATTTCTTATTGGAGCCTGTGTTGTGCTCATTGTGGCTTAGGCCGATGCTGAGGTGTCGTGTCACCAGTTCGGTGTGTTATAATCGAAATGATCGTTGGAGTCATTAATGAGTACGAGCATATTTGATCTCAGCTCGTTAGAAAGGTAATATCGAGGTTTGGCTCCGAAATCTATTGTGGTATTAGTTAAAAAGAGAAATGGCTTCATAAATGGTTGATCTGAGGAATTGTTACGGTTTGGCGCATGTTTTATTTATCGTTGGTACTATATGAAAGTGTTGGAATAAGACTTCAACTAATAAGAGGTTTCCATTGGTATTTGGGTATTGTAGGCAACTGCAGTAAATAAAGAATGTTATTGTGGTCATATGAGTAAAGTGATGCAAAGCGTGAATTCAACAAAGTTATGCATTAATGTTTGGGTACAACGTGTGGAGATTGATATGGTGGTCGAATGATGGAAACAGAATTTGCAGGAAATTCAGGATATTGGAATTTGGCCTAATGGCTTATTCGCTTGAATAAAGAATTATATCTACATAATTATATAGCTAATATGCTCAACTAAGTAGTGGTATCATAGGAAAGTGCATGATGTGTTAAACAAGTTATTTGAGACTACATCATTGTAGTTCTCAGCAAGTTCGAGGACGAACGTATGTTTAAGTGGGGGAGATTGTAACGACCCGATCGGTCATTTTAAGCTCTGGCGCGTCATTCAGTAGATTGATGCCATGAACAGCTTCATCTCAGGTATATTGACTTGTGTGTATGGTCAGAATTAAAATTCGGGAAGTTTGGAGTCAAATCTAAATGGAAATTCTCATTTTGAAAGCTTAAAGTTGAAGAAATGAACTACGATTGGAATTTTGAGTAAATGACCTAGGAATTGGAATCTAAAAGTTCCAGCATGCTCGTATGATGATTTTAAACTTGGACGTATGTCCGGATTTGGTTTTTGATAACCCGTGATCATTTCAGCGTATATGGTGGAAGTTAGTATTTCAGAAGGATTTCATAAATTTGGGTTGGAAGGCATTTTAGAGTTATAGATGTCCGTTTGGGATTCCGAGTCTGGGAATAGATCCATACGGTGATTTTGGAGTTGGGAATGCGATCGGAAGTGAATTCGGGTGTCCGGAGGTCATTTTGAAGTCATTTGGCAAAATATAGGAATTTGAAGGTTTATGAGAAAATTCGACCGAAAGCGAAAATTTTGATATCGGGGTCGGAATGCGATTCCGAAAGTTGGTGCAATTCCATAATGTCGAGTGTGACTTGTGTGCAAACTTTGAGTCAATTCGGATCAATTTTGGTAGGAAATGGGACAATTAATCTCTTTAAGGAAAGCTTAAGTTGGAAAAGTCAACTCAATGTTGACTTATGAGTTAGAGGGCTCGAAACTGAATTCCGATGAGTAGATGTTTTCCGTGTTCAAGGGTGTATTTTTATGATTGGAACAAGTTTGTACGGTGTTATGGAGTATGTTGGTGATTTTCGTTGGGGTCCCGGGGGCCTCAGGGATGAATTCGGGGGTCCAAACGGACCATTTAGAGCCAAAGTGAGTAGCTGATTGCTGCACTAAATTGCAGCAGATTTTCAGTAGTTTTTGGCTACTTTGAGAGATTATATATTGTAATATATAATGAATCACAAAAAGTGCAAAACATAAGAGTTGTAGCCCTTCGTATCTAGTTTCTAGAAAGCCAAAGAACTCGTAATTTGGATATCTATACTAGAAGTTATGATCGACGGAATATGACTGCTGGAGAAATAGGATGTACAACTTGTATAGCGCAGGTGCAGGGTACAACCCGACGAAGCACGAGCAGATTCTTTATTACACGAAATTGGGTTATTTCTTTCATTGATTTCATTTTGTTTGGACGATTTTGGAGAGCTTCAAGAGGGGATTTCACCGGGTAAACATTGAAGGTAAGTTCTATGGCCTAAATACGCGATTTTATCTTAGAATCTTCAATTATTTCACTGTAAATGGGAGGATTAATGGGGAATTTTTGCCCTAGGCCTGGGTTATGGTAAAATATTGATTTGAATGGGCAAACGGAGTCCGATTTTGGCAAACTTTATATGCATAGACTCGTGTTGAGACGAGAATTTCGAATATGTAACTTTCATAATTTTTTGAGAAGTGTACCAAAAGTCGAATTTTGACAACTTCGTGGATTTTGGTGTAAATCGAGTTATTTCGATTGGGTTAGGTCTAATTAGCCTATATTGATGTATTCTCATTGATTTTGTGCAAATTCGGCATCCGAGGTGATTGATTTGCGAGGCAAGCGCAAAGCGGACTATGACTTCTACCGGATCAAGGTGAGTGGTGGTAGTAAATAATGTACTGAGGGTTTGAAACCCCGTACTTGCACTTTACAGTGCTATGTTGAGATGAGACACGCGTCATGTGATGGGCGTGGTGACATTGTGATTGGGGGATTGGACTTTTTCATTCCCGACTGATAGTGTATTGTGTATTATGACTGTGAATGAGATTATAACTGTGTAATTGGGCTAGTAGTCATGTTTGGGGCCTTGTGCCGATCTGTAGAGCATTTAGGGGACCTGTAGAGCTAGGTGACCCTTACATCATGTTGAAAACTTACACTCAGCCATGAAATTAGCTGTATATCATTTCTTGGGCCAGCACTAGATGTGTACTGAGAGAGATAGACTTCTTGGGGTGGAATTTCTCTGATTTAGCTGAGTGGGCCCTGAGAGGCCAAGCATATATTGATCGGGATAGGGTCGAGGACCCATTATGAGGTACTATATATATATATATATATATATATATATATATATATATATATATATACACGCATATGTACTGCACGCCGCAGTGATGTATATGTGGATCGGACTACACGCCGCAGTAATATATACATGTGGATCGGACTGCACGCCGTAATATTATTGCGCTTGGGTTGTAGGAGCCCCTTCGGAGTCTGAGTTTGCACACATTCTCGGTGAGCGCTGGAGTATATTATGGGATCGGGCTGCACGCCGCAACAGTATAATTATATATGTGTATATATATATATATATATAATGGATCGGACTGCACGCTGCAGTAATATATGTGTGGATCGGGCTGCACGCCGCAGTATCATAGCGCTTGGGCCCGCACGCCACGGTATCATAGCGCTTGGGCCTAGGGAGCCCCTCCAAAGTCTGTATACACCCCCAACGAGCTCCGTCGATGTTAAATGGAGCGGGCTGCGCACCGTAGCATTATATGTATTGGAGCGGGCTGCACGCCGCAACATTATACTTATACATAACCATATACGTACTTAAATACTTATACATTATGGACATATGTATATATTTACATACATTGAGTTGGCTGTACACCGTAGCGGTACGAGTGAGGATTTGGTCTGTGTGGGACCTTGTTGAGATAGAGATGGACTGGAGATGAGAGCATTCACTGTAGTGATGACTTACCTGAGAGGTTACCCTTAGAACTATTTAGTGATAGTACAAGAGTTCCCACTTCCAGTTGTTATTTATTATTATTACTCACTGAGTTGAAATATACTCTCCCCACTCCCCTGCACCTTTTGTGCAGATATAGAGGTTCAGGAGGGCAGTTGAGCTATTGCAACTGCTTCATTATTACTATTACGTGGAGACTTCGAGGTAGTTGCCGACGTCCGCAGTACCTGACCTCTTCCTCTTTATCATTTTGTTGTCTCCATTCTGCTTAGATTAGATTATGTAGTAGATCTCATTTGTAGAGGCTTAGACTTGTGACACCACGATTTGGTTGGGACTGTATCCGTGTATTTCATTTCTACACTTCTTGATTCGTTATAATTACACTGATTAATAATTATTAATTAATAATTGGCTGGTTTAATTGAATAAGATGGTCGGGCTTGCCTAGCATTGTGTTGGGCGCCATCACGACCGGGGTTTGGGTCGTGACAATAGGCATGGGGTGAAATTTAATTAAGAAGGCCCGTACATGATTAAGAAGTCCCGTACCTATTTAGAACAGGTAAGGACGTAATTATGGAGATGAAGAATATCAGCGGAAAATAGGCACGAGCTTCGTATCTATTCAAAACATCCAGAAGCAACGGGTCAAAAAGCATTTGAAGCATGGATCTGAAGGCAGAAAAGAGTCTAAATTCAATCATTAAATACCTTATACATTAGAGGATCGACATTTATTGAAAATGATTGTGTAACAACCTATTTAATGTCGTTTATTGCTCATTAAATCTGACGTTTTATTCCTCCCTCTAGAGTCAGCTATAAGAGGAGGAAGTTAAGCCCATTGTGAGGGACATCAATCACTGAAATACAATCTTTCTTACTGTCTATTCTAATTATTGAAAGCCTATTACAATTTTTCGGTCTCTTGATTATCAGTAACCCGATTTCTCTATTATTTTCTAGTTTTAATCGAAGTTCAATATTTTGGTTAAACAAATTGGTTCCGTTAACGGGAATCTGATAATCGATTCTTTTTGGAACTTATACGTTTCATTTACTGTAAACATCATGTCACACGATACATTGAATGTTATCAGCGGCGGAGAGGATATCTATGGAATAACGTATATAACTTCACAGAAAATTTCAAAAGTGGTTATTACGCATGGGAAGCGAGTACACCAAACCTTGAAGGATGAAAGCATGGTTTTTGATGATGCATACACCGAAGGAATGATCACTCCTCACAATGACGCATTGGTTATATCTTTACTCGTGCACGATACTGATGTGAGGCGAGTATTAATCGATCTGGGAAGCTCTGTCAACATCATCTTGCTAAAAGTACTACAAGAAACACAAGCTGAAAATATGATGGTTCCTAAAGCACATATATTATCAGGCTTTGATAATACGAATGTGATAACGATGAGAGAAGTAGTCTTAACAACTTACGCAGCGGGGGTTGTTAAAGAAACCAAATTTCAGGTAGTAAATATAGAAATGTCTTATAACCTAATCTTGGGCAGGCCATGGATTAATGATATAGATGTTGTTCCATCAACTTTACATCAAGTAATCAAATTTCCATCGCCCTAGGGAGTACGACAAATCCGAGGGGATCAACGAATAGCCAGGTGTATCAACGTTGTAGCAGATACGAACTCCGACAAGGCAGTTGAGGGTGATAAAAGTCAAAATTCACTTAAAAAATAGATTTAGACTCGCGGCCCGATGTTATTCAGGAACCTAAGGAAAATGAAAATATCAAAACAACAATTGAAGAGCTCGAAACAATAGTCTTATCTGAACAATGGCCCGAGAGAAACGTTTATGTGGGGGTCAACCTAAAGTCTGATATGCGAGGTACGTTATTTGAATTTTTGAAAACTAACGGGGACTGCTTTGCTTGGTCCCATGCTGATATGACAGGTATACCACCGGAAGTAATGACTCATAAACTCAACGTGGATCCAACCTACATTCCAATCAAACAGAAGAAAAGAACGCAAGGAGCCTTCAAGAATCAAGTAATTCAAGATGAAGTCCAAAAATTATTACAAATTGGGTCAATTCGAGAGGTAAAGTATCCTGATTAGTTAGCCAACACGGTGGTCGTACCTAAGAAAAATGGTAAGTGGCGAGTTTGTGTAGATTATACTGATCTCAATAAGGCTTGTCCAAAAGATTCTTTTCCCTTACCTCATATAGATCAGATGATAGACGCCACGGCATGTCACGAGCTTCTAAGTTTTTTAGATGCATATTCGGGGTACAATCAAATTAAAATGCACCCCGACGATGAGGAAAAGACTTCCTTCGTCACTGACCGGGGGACTTACTGCTATGAAGTAATGCCCTTTTTTGGTCTTAAAAATGCTAGTGCAACCTATCAAAGGTTAGTCACCAAAATGTTTGAAGTATATATGTCACGCCCCAAATCGAGGGACATGACCGGCGCCTGACCGGGTAGCCCCAGTCAAGCGGACCTGGGTGCCTTTCATTCCCACACGTTACCCCTGTGTTGATTGTTTCTCATTAACCAAATATAACTAATTTCTCATCATACAAACATAACCATGCGAGCGATTTATTAACGAGTTTACAGTTTTTACATCGCCCGACATAATAAATACATAAGACTGGAATCCCACAGTTTACATGTCTACAGAGCCTCTAGGATACAAAAGGGAATACAATACTTGCTGGTAACAAGGCTCCGGCTATACCTTACAAAATCCAGAATAAAGTCCGAAATGAAAGTGGCATAAGCCACACAAGGCCCCGAGAAAGAAAAGGGCTCACCAAAACGGGCAGTGGAAGGTGAAGAATACTACTACCGACGAGCTGAAGTAGAAGTGCTACTGATCCACCTACAATCATAACACGAATGTAGCGCCCCCGGCAAAAGGGACGTCAGTACACTAGAATTGTACTGGTATGTATGGACAAACTTTGTCCCAAGTAAACTCAAGCCATTAAATTACATCAAAAATTAATTAAGCCAGTGATAATAGGTGAATTTGACTATAATTATACCCTAAATAATCACACTTTATTATAAGAACAATGTTGTTAAAAGGACAAAATGCTTTGATTAGTGCTTGATTGTGTTTTACAGGTACATGTGATGCATTGGATGCTTTAAAAAGCCATTTTGAAGCCATAAGTTGATGAAAAGGCCAAGAGAAGAGCTAAAGTGAAGAGGGCTGGACGAAGCAGTGAAGAAACAGAAGCACTGTTCATCCGCGGTCCACTCGCGGTCGCGGATGAACCGCGAAAAACGAAGCCCTCTGAATCTTGGCTGTTCGCGGTCCGCTCGCGGCCGCGAACGAACCGCGGAGGTCCCAGCGGCAGTTATCCTAATTGGACTCTAATTTGTTTTCTTAGCTCTAAAACCTCTATATAAACTCCTAGTTTGCCCCATAGAGGCATGTACTTTATTTCTTCAATACTTTTGCAAGGTTTTAGTAGGAGAGATTCCTCTCAAACTCTTTCTTTATTTTTATATCAAGCAATTCTTTATGATTTCAATTATTATTCTTGTTTCTTCAAGCATGAGTAGCTAAATTCTTTTCTAAGGTTTTGATGGAACCTATTGATAGATGAACTTATCGTTTATGTGATTACAAATTGTGACTTAGATTTCTATTTGTTCAACTTCATTCTTATTGTAGTTAATTGGTAGAGCTCCCAATTAGCTGTGCCTATTTAGTGTGCACAACTTGGAAAAGAGTGCATATTTAGGTTTATTGTTGAACAACACCACACCTAGGTTATTAGAGGAATCTATAATTTTAGGCGTAAAGACGGGATTAGGAATAACGAAGTCTTGGGTGCAATCTAAAGTGAACTATTCAAATTAAAGCTAGCTAGGGTAGCTCGGGAGAGTGCACTAGTAAATTATTGTAATTGCTCGGGAGAGGGTTACGATACACATAGCGTTCATGATTGATAGAATATATTAACAATTTGTATGAGCATAACGATAAGGGATTCCGTCAATAGGGAAATCAACACCTTAGTCTTTCTCTATATTATTTTATTCAATATTCAATTCTTTCGTTTAAAGCATTCTTTAATTCTTGTAAAGTAGTTGTTCGAAAACACACAAATATATATTCAAAGTTTGGGAACTTGATTCGGAAGTACTTTTGGGGTTGTGAAAGTTGCAATTGGTAGGTTAATTCTCTGTGGGATCGATCTTGGACTTATTAAACCAAGTTATATTGACTACGACCGTTGCTTGGACGTGAATCAATTTTGGCGCCGTTGTCGGGGAATTAACGGAATTATCAATTGCCATTGCCCAGAACTTCAAGATTCTTGTGTATTCAGGTTCTTTCTACACTCTACATTGAATATTTTGACGTTTGTTGATTTGGGTATTCGGGTGCATGCCTAGAAAATCTGCAAGGACTGGAGAACTAATTGAAGGACTCTCAGACCCCGAGCAAACTTTCCGGGCACGTAACAAAGCCATCAAACAAATTCAACAATCTCAACAACCAATCAAACTAGACTTCGACATGGGTGACATGAACGCTCAAAACCAGCAAGCAGGGCTAAACATGCAAGAGGCACAGGAGGCACAAGAAGGTGCATTGTTCGACTGGGCACAACCCACAGCGGATAATTTGGCAACTGCCATCGTTGTGCCAGCAATTCAAGCTGAGTCTTTCCAGATTACCAACAACATGCTTCACTTGTTGCAAAACAAGGGATTATTCTCTGGGTCTCAGGTTGAAGATCCACAGCAACACCTCAAAAACTTTCTATCAATATGCAAAACACAAAGGCAACCGAATGTAACTCCGGAAGCTATCAGATTACTACTTTTTCCATTCTCAGTTACAGGAGCAGCACAGATATGGCTAAACTCACTCCCAATAAACTCCATTGCAACTTGGGATGAGTTAGTCAAACAATTCCACAACAAGTTTCATCCACCCAATAAAACAGCTCAACAAATTGATGAGATTGTGAGCTTCAAACAAAAACCATTGGAAACACTACATGAAACTTGGGGGAGATTCAAAGGCATGCTTGTTATGTGTCCTCACCATGGGATTCTTGAACAGATATTGGGTCAAAGGTTCTACATGGGACTTTCAGACAGTATGAAGAATATTGTAGATGCTTCAGCAGGTGGGGCTTTTCCGAGCAAGACTTGGAGAGAGGGCCAAAATTTGCTAGACAAGATGGCTCAAAATTCCGGGTGGACGACCAGAAATGCTCCTATCACTCCAGTGGTACACTCTGTACCTCTGAATCCATCCAACACTCTGGAGGAGAACGTGGCAACTTTACTGACACAAATGAGCATCCTGACAAAGAAAGTGGAAGAATCAGGGGTTAAGCAGCAAGTTCACATTGTAGACACTACCAATGGTGGTTTATGCACATCTTCCATTAGCCAACCCATAGGTAATCCATGGGCTGCAGACCAAGAACATCATCATCAGCATGAAGATATGAACTATGTGGCTAACTATGGAGGACAGCGACAAGGTAATCAAAACTGGGGCCAACAGGCTCCAATGCAATACAGACCTCCCCAGCCACAATTCAATGCAGCAGGTATGAGGCCACCACACAACATGGCTCCATATCCTAGACCTCAGAATTTCGGCAATCAGCAGTAGGGATATTATCCACCTCCACCACAGCAAGGGGGTAGACATGACGATGGGTTTGCAGAATTGAAAGCTATGATGCAGCAGGTAATCGGGTCAAATGCCAAAACCAATGAGAGAATAGATGCACATGACGCAGCAATCAAAAATATGGAAGTGCAGATGGGGCAGATTGCTATGTCACTAAACAATCGGCCTCAAGGGAAATTACCTGCAGATACTCAAACGAACCCAAAGGACCAAATCCCAAAGCAAATAATGGCAGTGACTCTGAGAAGCGGTAGAGATCTTGATGCTGAGAATGAAAGTGAAAATATTGACAGACAGGCTGAGACACCTGCGCCATTGCACATTGAACTGGATGAATCCACAGGATTGACAAAAGCCACAGTCCAGCCAATTGCTGAGAATAAAGAAGCACAACAGGGAGCGGAAAAAGTAGCCGAACAGGTAGAGCAGCAGGTTGAAGAAAAAGTGATAGAAAAAGAAAAATCCCAAGTCACTGGGAAGAAGAGGCCTCCACCACCATTCCCCCAAAGGTTGGCCAAACACCAAAAAGAGGAACAATACAAAAAGTTCTTCGAGATGCTCAAGCAAATCCAGGTAAACATTCCATTAATTGAAGCTTTAAAAGAAATGCCTGGTTATGCTAAGATGATGAAGGATTTAATGTCGCGGAAATTTGATTTCCAAGACTTGGCCACAGTTACACTCACACAGACTTGTAGTGCAGTGGTTTCCAGACCCATTGCTGAGAAGCTATCTGATCCAGGTAGTTTCACCATCCCATGCACTATAGGGAATTATGCCTTCACTAAGGCTTTATGCGATTTGGGGGCAAGCATTAATCTCATGCCCTTAGTTATCTATAAGAGGTTAGGTATTGGGAGGGCCAGACCCACCTCTATGCTTTTACAGCTTGCTGACAGGACGGTTAAGCGTCCATTTGGTATTATAGATGATGTGCTAATCCAGGTTGGGAAGTTCGTGTTTCCCGCCGATTTTGTTATTCTTGATTGCAGGGTCGACGAAGAAATTCCCCTAATCCTGGGAAGACCATTCCTAGCTACTGGAAGAGCTATAATTGACTGTGAAACCGGGGAACTCAAGATGAGGTTGAACGATGAGGAGATCATCTTCAATGTGCAAAAATCCATGAGGCGCCCTAGCGAGTTCGCAAATTGCTCTCTAATCGATGCGGTTGATGTAATAGTGGAAACCGACGATGCAGAATTGACTATCGAAGACCCACTGCAAGCATGCCTGATGAACATGGAAGAAGTAAATGGTGAATGTATGGCCGAATGGGTATTATCCTTGGAAGGGAAGGGATTTTGGAAGCGAGAGATCGAATTCGAACCCCTACACCTAGAAAAAAGAGAAAACCCACCAGCAAAGCCATCCATAGAAGAGCCACCAAAGCTTGAACTTAAACCACTACCATCACATCTCAAATATGAATATTTAGGCCCTAACTCCACATTACCTGTTATTATCTCATCCAGTTTGTTAGATGTGCAGGCTCAAAAGCTTATACAGGTACTTAAGGAATGCAAGACTGCCATCGGGTGGACCATGGCAGACATAAAAGGGATCAGCCCGGCCTATTGCATGCATAAAATCCTCCTGGAAGACGGACATAAACCTTCCAGGGAACATCAAAGAAGGCTGAACCCCAACATGAAGGAAGTGGTGAAGAAGGAGGTAATAAAGTGGCTAGATGCGGGAATAATCTTCCCAATCTCAGACAGCAGCTGGGTGAGTCCGGTCCAATGTGTACCCAAGAAAGGAGGCATGACGGTGGTGAAAAACGACAACAATGAACTGATCTCAACAAGAACCGTCACCGGATGGAGAATATGCATGGACTACAGGAAACTGAATCTAGCCACTCGCGAGGATCACTTCCCACTTCCCTTCATTGATCAAATGCTTGACAGGTTGGCAGGGAGATCTCACTTTTGCTTTCTGGATGGATACTCGGGGTACAATCAAATCTCCATAGCCCCCGAAGATAGAGAAAAGACCTCCTTCACATGCCCTTATGGTATCTTCGCCTTCAGGAGGATGCCGTTCGGACTATGCAATGCACCTGCCACTTTTCAAAGGTGCATGATGGCTATTTTCACCGACATGGTGGAAGACATTATGGAAGTGTTCATGGATGATTTCTCGGTGGTTGGAAATTCATTCGACGAATGCCTGGCCAATCTGAATAGAGTATTACAAAGATGCATGGAAACAAACTTAGTACTAAACTGGGAGAAGTGCCACTTTATGGTTCAAGAAGGTATAGTACTTGGGCACAGGGGTTTCAAGCAAAGGCATTGAGGTGGACCGTGCTAAAGTTGACATCATTGCAAAGTTGCCTCCACCAACATCCGTCGGGGCCATAAGAAGCTTTCTTGGACACGCCGGTTTTTACCGGAGGTTCATTAAAGACTTCTCCAAAATATCAAACCCTCTCTGTAAGTTACTGGAGAAAGACCATTCTTTTGTTTTTACTGACGAATGCAGGATTGCTTTTGAGGAATTGAAAAAGAGGCTCGTCACAGCACCCATCATCATTGCCCCAGACTGGGATCAACCGTTTGAGTTAATGTGCGATGCAAGTGATTATGCAGTGGGGGCAGTACTGGGCCAGAGGAAAGATAAACTGATGCATCCAATATACTATGCAAGCAGAACTCTGAATGGAGCACAGCTAAACTACACAGTGACGGAAAAGGAGATGCTAGCGGTTGTGTTTGCATTCGACAAATTTCGGTCCTATCTCATAGGATCAAAGGTAATCGTCTACACAGACCATGCGGCTTTAAGATATCTAATTGATAAAAAGGACTCTAAGCCACGCCTAATTCGTTGGGTGTTGCTTCTCCAAGAGTTCGACCTCGAAATCAGAGATAGAAAAGGCACTGAGAATCAAGTAGCCGACCATTTGTCAAGACTTGAAGGAGCTGAACTTGTCAAAGAGAGTGGGGAAATTCTGGAAACTTTTCCAGACGAGCAATTGCTCACAACTACTCTCCTGAAAGCTCCATGGTATGCTGACTACGCTAATTATCTGGCCAGTGGCATTGTTCCTTATGACCTATCATCGGTCCAGCGGAAAAGATTTTTTCGTGAAAGTCGGCATTATTATTGGGATGAACCATACTTGTTTAGGATATGTCTTGATAACATGATCCGGAGATGCGTCCCCGAGATAGAACAATCTTCTGTTTTGCAGGCATGTCACGCTTCAGCATACGGCGGGCACTTTGGAGGAATTCGTACAGCTGCCAAAATACTCGAGGCCGGTTTCTATTGGCCGACGGTATTTAAGGATGCACACTTGTGGGTGAAAGGTTGCAACGAATGTCAACGCACCGGAAACATCTCTCGGCGTCATGAGATGCCAATGAATCCAATCCAGCAGGTGGAAGTATTCGATGTCTGGGGAATAGATTTCATGGGGCCCTTCATTAGCTCATACGGAAATAAGTATATACTTGTTGATGTTGATTACGTGTCCAAATGGGTGGAAGCTGCAGCACTACCTACCAATGATGCTAAGGTGGTAGTGGGATTTTTGAAGAAGAATATTTTCACCCGGTTTGGGACTCCAAGGGCCATCATTAGTGACGGGGGCACACACTTTTGCAACCGAGCCTTTGAGAAATTATTGGCCAAATATGATGTTAAACACAAGGTGGCCACTCCATATCACCCGCAAACTAGCGGACAAGTTGAGGTCTCCAACGGGGAGATTAAAAGTGTACTGACCAAAACAGTGAACGCTACAAGAACCGGCTGGTCCAGGAAGCTCGATGACGCACTATGGGCATATAGAACAGCATTCAAAACACCCATTGGCATGTCTCCTTATAAATTGGTGTTCGGAAAAGCTTGTCACTTGCCGGTTGAATTAGAACATAAAGCGTGGTGGGCACTGAAACAATTGAATCTCAACTTGGAGGAAGCAGGTAAAGCAAGGTTGACCGGATTACATGAGTTGGAAGAATTTCGGTATCTAGCATTTGAAAATACGAGATTGTATAAAGAGAGGATGAAGCGGATCCATGATCAAAATATAGTTGAGCGTACCTTCAAAAATGGGGACAAGGTACTACTATACAATTCAAGATTACGACTGTTCCCAGGTAAATTGAAATCAAGGTGGTCAGGACCCTTCAAGGTAATTGAGGCATTTGAATCCGGAGCCGTGGAAATTCAAACTATGGATGGAGCACGTACCTTTAAGGTAAACGGACAGAGGTTGAAACAATACATAGGCCTGGATGACATGGAGGACAAGATAGAATTGCACTTGAATGAACCTCAAAGGTCCAGCGAGCCGTAAAATGCGCTAAGCTGAGTCGTGCCGCGACGTTAACTCAGGCGCTACGTGGGAGGCAACCCACGAACATGTTGTAAGTAATTTAATATTAGTAGTAAGTAATAAGGATTAAAAGAAAATAAACAAATAAAAATCTTTTGCTGAAACAGTCGAATTTTTTTCATAAGGGAGCACTGTCCGCGGTCCACTCGCGGACCGCGGCTGAACCGCGGAAAAATACCCTCTCTGAACTTCTCTGTTCGCGGTCCATCCGCGGTCGCGAGCCAACCGCGAAAAAATGCCTTCTCTGAATCTCGACTGTTCGCGGTCCGCTCGCGGCCGCGAACGAACCGCGGACAGTCGCGGTCAGTTCCGCGGTTGGCCAAATTTCAAGTTTTTTTTAATTTTTCCCTCCCCCCTTTTTTCTAAACCCTAAATAACTTAACCCCCCTTCCCCATAACCCAAAACAGCCGCCCCTCCCCTCTCAAATCTCTCTCTCTCTAAATTCAAATCCTCTCCCTTCTCTCTAAAAATCCCCATCCCTCTCTTCTACAAATCATCCCTTTCTTCCACCCCACTTCTCCATTACTATAACTTGTAAGTTTCTTTACTTATCTCTTTTATTTTGCTCCATTTTTTTTTAGGTTTTGATTGTTTAGTTTGTATAAATATTTAGTTAGTCTTAGTTAGGGTCTATTCATGAATGTTGCTTGATTTATCATTGTGCTTTTAATCTTGCCATGAAATTACTTTAAGGAACATTGTTCTACGATTGATGTTGGGAGAAGAATGGGTGTTGGGTTGTTATTTGTGTTGATTTTATGACTTGGAAACCCTAATAGTAGTTCTACAAGATATATGTGTTGGTTGGTTAAGTTAGGGCACATTACATTGAGCCTAATAGACTAATGGTAATTAGGAGACATAATGCCAACTTTTACAATGGTTATTGAATAATTTTTGGGATGGACTAAGTAAATAACATGTGTGCCAAGAACTAAGTGTGGGGTTCGCAATTGGGCATGTAGGGAATAGTGAGATAAAGAGTTTGCGGGAATTACACAGAGTTGATGGTCAATTGTGAATTATCAAGGATGGCGAAGTCTGAGTAGCCTTCCACTAACTAACAGTTTATACACTTTTTGGCTATCTTAATTGTACAGGATCATGGCTCCAAAGAGATCACGACATGGTGCGAGCTCATCCAGGCAACCAACTTATGATGAATCTCGGTTTGCCGATGAAGGGGCGGAAAATGCATTTAACATCAAAGCAAACAAAAAGTGGCTTCAAGAGGTTGAAGTGGACAGAATAGCCATCCGCTCGGAAAAGCCGGAAATGTATGATGAGATCCGACGGCGAGAGATGGAGTTCCTTTTTGAAACACCCACTACGGTAAACAAGATGCTTGTCAGAGAATTCTATGCCAACGCCCCGTACTCCTTGTTGAGACGAGTTTTCGTCAGAGGTAAGCATGTAGATGCTCATATTCCCACCATTAGGCAAGTACTTCGCCTACCACTACACACGAGTGATATTGATTATTACCATGATAGGCCCGGTGTCACATGGGACATGTTATTTGAGGCCTTATGTGTAGATGGTGTTCCCGTATGGATTCGGAACCAAACTCTGCATTCTAACTGTTTCACTCACATTGCCAAATGTTGGTTTTCTATAATTTGCAACCGCATTCTGCCCTCAAGTAACACTACAGATGTTACCTTTAATAGGGCTCTGTTGACTTGGTGCTTGGTAACACACCGGGATGTTGATATTGCCCGGGTTATTAGTGACGAGATGGTACTGAGGGGATCCCTCACTGCCAAGGGTTTCTATTACCCATCTCTTGTCACTTCCTTGTGTCTCCTCAACCACACCCCAGTTCATGAGACTGACGGTGAGTTACTACCAAAAGCTCCATTTAGAGCTGCCACTATTCGGG
Source organism: Nicotiana noctiflora (assembly GCA_032618575.1). Lineage (NCBI taxonomy): Eukaryota > Viridiplantae > Streptophyta > Magnoliopsida > Solanales > Solanaceae > Nicotiana > Nicotiana noctiflora. The sequence goes on along the minus strand of JASVEL010004465.1, from coordinate 88,754 downwards.
TTGGACGAGACAACACACCCATTGACTTAGATGATGATGATGATCCTGTACCGGAGGCCCGGGCCAGCCACTCCATGGATTCAGCTGGACCCTCCAGACCTGCTCCTCGCGGAGCAAGCATGTCTAGATCCGACTCCACACGACCTATGCTGAGGTCAATGGAGGAGGAAGTGGCTGCTCTACGCACTTCAGTTGACGGTCTACACACACGACTAGATGCCATGTCAACTAGGCAAGCCCGGTCGGAGAACAAATTTATGGCATGGTTCAGAGCACTTGGGAGAGCATGCCATGTCGACCCATCCACTGTGTCCGACTCCGAGTGAGTCCCAGGTAAGTTTTCTTAAACCCCGTTGTGCTTTCATATTGTTTATACCATGAGGACATGGCATATTTTTAAGTGTGGGGTGGGAAACTTATCTTGTAGATGATGTATATATTAGTGTAGTAAGTAATATAAAATAATAAAAATACAAAAAAAATCAGAAAATTTTAAAAATCCAAAAATATGAGTAGAGGACTCTTCCTGATGACGGACTATTTAGGACAAGTACTCTTGAGGGAAGTAGTCCACGTAGGAATTTTTCTTTCTTTTTATTTTCTTTTTATAGGTAATGTATCATTCCCCCTTGGTTTTTCTTTTGACCACGGTTCTTTTCCAAGGGTTTTTATTTGAACCGGGTTAGGTAGATTTTTTAGGAGTAGAGGTAAAAGGGCAACATGTAACTCCAAATATGCACATTAGCAAAAGCGTAAATTGAACTTGAGAATGTATCATCTAAACTTGATTGTAGAATCTCAATATGCCTTAAATTGCACAATAATGCTTGCTTGAACATTGATAGGATTTTGTAGATAAACCGGATTCCAAATGAGTTGCATGCCATGTGTGTGTGAGGTTGCTACTTACATTGTATGTTGTACATGATTCCTAGAACTTGCCCTGTGTGTTTGCAAAGCGAAATAGAAGTTGTTTGGTTGTAGAGAGGATAGAGGCATTTCTTTGTGTAACCCCATATATCAATAGACATGAATTCACCCGTACATTATATCTTAGTTAACCCCTTTGAGCTTCAAGCCTATTTCTTTGATAACCCTTGAATGTTCTTCAAATTATTATATTTGTTCTACTTTACCTCCTAGAAGCACTTGTATTGTAATGAATATGCAAAAGTTTAAGTGTGGGGTGAAGGGAAATTGAAAAGGGAAAATCAAGAATAAATGATAGAAAATAGTAAGCTGGCCAAAATAATATAAATGTGTTGCAAAGCAATGAGAAAAAGAGCGATATCAATGTATATATGAAAATTACAAAGGCCAGTTACACCAACAAAAGAAAAATGGGGATTAAAAGCCAATAAAGGTGAATAAATGTTTTCGGGAGACATAAGGGAGAAAACTAAAAGGGAAAGTGGTGAAAGAGAAAAGAAAAGTGCTTAGGGAGGTTAGTCACTACACCCAAAAGTATCCTACCCGTCCCATAGCCTACATTACAACCCTTAAAGACCTCTTGATCTATGAGTGGATAACTCGATTAGTGGAGTATTACACTAGGGGCAAGCTTATGGTGTGTCTGTACTCATATAAATGTTCTTTGTTGAGAGTGAGTGAATTTTACTGATATCTATAAGTTCCATGTATTTGAATTGTTAATGTGTGGGAACTTCTCTCAATAACTTTTGTGAGGGCATGTAATTCAAGAGGAAGAAGGTAAATTTGCAAGATTTTGGTAATAAGTAGAGTAAGTAATAACGTGCGGGCATGAGAATTTACAGAGTTAAGTAAAGATTATACATATCTTAGGTTGTTCATGTATAATAAGCTTTTGTGACATATTTTGGGGGAGACAAAAAATTTTTTTTTTTGGCCTAAGGTGTGATTAAAGGTTGCTCGAGGACGAGCAAAGGTTTAAGTGTGGGGTATTGATAATAGGTGAATTTGACTATAATTATACCCTAAATAATCACACTTTATTATAAGAACAATGTTGTTAAAAGAACAAAATGCTTTGATTAGTGCTTGATTGTGTTTTACAGGTACATGTGATGCATTGGATGCTTTAAAAAGCCATTTTGAAGCCATAAGTTGATGAAAAGGCCAAGAGAAGAGCTAAAGTGAAGAGGGCTGGACGAAGCAGTGAAGAAACAGAAGCACTGTTCATCCGCGGTCCACTCGCGGTCGCGGATGAACCGCGAAAAACGAAGCCCTCTGAATCTTGGCTGTTCGCGGTCCGCTCGCGGCCGCGAACGAACCGCGGAGGTCCCAGCGGCAGTTATCCTAATTGGACTCTAATTTGTTTTCTTAGCTCTAAAACCTCTATATAAACTCCTAGTTTGCCCCATAGAGGCATGTACTTTATTTCTTCAATACTTTTGCAAGGTTTTAGTAGGAGAGATTCCTCTCAAACTCTTTCTTTATTTTTATATCAAGCAATTCTTTATGATTTCAATTATTATTCTTGTTTCTTCAAGCATGAGTAGCTAAATTCTTTTCTAAGGTTTTGATGGAACCTATTGATAGATGAACTTATCGTTTATGTGATTACAAATTGTGACTTAGATTTCTATTTGTTCAACTTCATTCTTATTGTAGTTAATTGGTAGAGCTCCCAATTAGCTGTGCCTATTTAGTGTGCATAACTTGGAAAAGAGTGCATATTTAGGTTTATTGTTGAACAACACCACACCTAGGTTATTAGAGGAATCTATAATTTTAGGCGTAAAGACGGGATTAGGAATAACGAAGTCTTGGGTGCAATCTAAAGTGAACTATTCAAATTAAAGCTAGCTAGGGTAGCTCGGGAGAGTGCACTAGTAAATTATTGTAATTGCTCGGGAGAGGGTTACGATACATATAGCGTTCATGATTGATAGAATATATTAACAATTTGTATGAGCATAACGATAAGGGATTCCGTCAATAGGGGAAATCAACACCTTAGTCTTTCTCTATATTATTTTATTCAATATTCAATTCTTTCGTTTAAAGCATTCTTTAATTCTTGCAAAGTAGTTGTTCGAAAACACACAAATATATATTCAAAGTTTGGGAACTTGATTCGGAAGTACTTTTGGGGTTGTGAAAGTTGCAATTGGTAGGTTAATTCTCTGTGGGATCGATCTTGGACTTATTAAACCAAGTTATATTGACTACGACCGTTGCTTGGACGTGAATCAGCCAGCCAACCATGTTTTCCACATTTTCCTCATTTCAGATAATTCTCAACACAAAGCACGTTCTAAGATCAACAAATTGAACAGTAACCAATCAATCACGTAAAAAACAAGTAGTCAAACAAAGGGGTAATCAGTGCCCCCACAGGTTGCAAACTCTCCTGCTGCCTCCTTTCACAATTTCACATCATTGATTTTTTATATCAATTTTTCAATAGCGATTTCGATCGCTTTCCATCCTTATTACCTCGTCCACCCTTATTACCTCGGCCACCCTTATCACCCCAACCCACACCTTATTTCCTCATGTTGCGGTGCGCAACCCGATCCCACCTTACAGTTTAAAACACAACAATTACAAACAGCAGATAAGGCACTACACATAATTTCAACTAATTCAAATAAGCATTTTACAAGTTGGTTCATGTTCACAATTTCTTCTCAAACCAATATTACAAGCAAGTTACAATGTTTCCAAAATCGAGAGTGTTCATACCGTATTGTTCAATGACTTACCAATCCTCAAGTGTTTCGTTTCTTTTCCATAAGGTACCATATATGCCATCATAACCATCATTCACAATTCTTTACTAAATTCAACTCTCATTTATCTTTCGGTTCATATCCCATATTACATCACTCATATTTCAACGACAAATTTGAATATCCAACAACAACATCAAGAATTTCACACAATTTGTTAAATTAACTCGAACCAAACAAATTTCACGCATATAGGCGATTTCACAAGAATCAAAATTAGCCATACATACCTGGTATCGAGTTTTCTTCCTTTAAATTCCTACTATATGCTTACCCAAGCTATACTATCTTTGCCGACCTTGTTCTTGAAGACTCTTACTTCTACTCACTTCTTTTTACCAAAAATCAAGTTCAATAATCATGCATGAGTGTAATTCCATTTTCAAAAGCTATTATATGCAAACCTCTCTTTACCCATTTTAAAACTGAAAATTAGAGAAAATAGTTAGGGTTTTTACCTTGAAATGATTTGGGGAAGTTGAATCTTTGCCCTAGAATCCTTTGGACTAAATGGTTGGAACAAACTTTGAAGATGGAAGACTTCTCTTTCTAAAATCCCTCTCTTCTCTCTCTAATTTTGGTAAGATGATATGAGAAAATGAAGGTGAAAGGTGTTATATTAAAGAAGAGGTCGGGTCAAAATTTTACAAAAATCTGGGCCGGGTCAATTCTGCGATCGCAGAATCAATATGCGGTCCGCATATTGACCGCAGAATTGCCCCAAAATTTACACAAGTTCTGTTACGGAATGCGACTAAAATGCGGTCCGCATTCTTGTGCGGTCGCAAAGTGCACCGCAGATTTGACACTCCAAATTGACGAGAAATTATGCGGTAGATCTGCTGTCCGCAGATCCATTATGCGATCGCATATCGACCGCATTTTCAACATGATTTTGGGAAACCATCTGTTAAGCTCTGCGGTAGGAATGCGGTCTGCATGGCAGATTTGCGGTCGCATTCCTGACCACAGAATTGACACTTTTTGGAAAAATTAATTCTTTAAAATTTTGAAACTTAAACCACTACCAAGGGTCCGAACATTATTCGGACCATGACACCATAGCTACTAGGTTTCATGCACGAAAATTTTATGGAGCCTTACAATATATAGACGAAATGCTTGTTAAAACTCAACACTCCAATGATCACATCTCTCATTTATCTGTTGCATTTGAAATTTTACGTAAGTACAATATGAAGCTTAACCCAGAGAAATGTGCATTTGGAGTTGCCTCAGGTAAGTTTTTGGGTTTTCTTGTTTCTAACTGTGGCATTGAGGTGAACCCTTCACAGATTAAAGAAATCGAAGAAATACCCGATATCCTTACAAATAAAAAGGAGGTTCAAAGGTTGACTGGAAGAATCGCAGCTTTAGTGAGATTTATTTCTAAATCCTCTGAAAAATGCTTTAAATTTTTCTATGCACTAAAGAAACAAGATCATTTCGAGTGGAACAAAGATTGTCAGCAAGCTCTTAAAGAATTGAAAACCTACCTGTCAAATCCGCCCCTATTGGCAAAACTAAGAGAAGGTGAGAAACTGCTTATTTATCTTGCAGTCTCAAAAGTAGCGGTTGTGAGCACGTGATTTTTACCCCCACGGCAATTACTCCCAGAAAACTAAAATAGTCTTGTGTTTGATTTTTTGCGGATTTCGTGTTGTCTTTCTTTGGCGTTAGCACTTGTCTGCGCGTGTGTTTACTTGTTACATCAATCAAAAATACAAAATATGTATCGTAGGCGTGTAGGAATTAATTTTGAGTTCATAGGAATTAATTGACCGTTAAAAATGGTTAAAAAAAAGAAAATTATAAAAATGCGCATCTTGATTTTTCGCCTTTAGGCGATTTTAGTTAAATGTGTAGTTCGTGTTAATGGTTTGTGTATGAATTAATAGGCGTGCGATTTTATTTTAGAGTGGCTTTAATTTAAATGTGGTTAGTAAAGGAAAGAGGGAAAGAGGCTATTTTTGCAAACAATCCCGGCCCAAAAAGGGATGTCTTTGGCCTGTCCAAAATTGACCAGCACCTTAAGACGTCTAAACGACGTCGTCAAGCTTGACACAATCTAGGCCGTTGATCCTGCAAGATCAAACGGCCCAGTATGTCTCATAGGCGTCCAAACGACATCGTCTCAAGGCATTCAATCCTGTCCGTCGAGCCATCCTCGATCGAACGGAGGAGATCCCATCCCCCAATGCGTTACTTAGCCCTACCCAATCCGCCCAAAGACCAACCCGGCTTCAATAGCGCCCAAACGGCACCGTCTGAGTAAGTGAGATGATCTAGACCATCGATCTCATTAGATCGAACAGCCAGGATTCATTTCTCACAGGGGTATATAAGCCCCATATCGTACCTCCCCCCCCAAGCCAAGCCCTCCCTCGTCGTCTCTCACCTCTCAGAGACGACCCCAAATCCCACCACCGCAAACCACCACTGACCGCCCATCGGAAATCGCCCACGGCGGCGGTCAGTCACCAAACCCCACCAAAATCACACCATAGCTTCCCCTCGACCTCCCCGTTCTAGATCTCCACTCCATCCCCTTCGAATCCCAACCAGATTCTTTGAATATTCAATCGAAGAATCATGCCCCAACCCTAGTTTGCCCATTAGCCGCCAAAGTAGAACCATACCCCCACTGGGCCTCCCTCACCACCAGACCATCGTTGGTTTCCCTCGAATCAACCCAAGATTCGTCAAATTTCAATTTAACCACATGAACCCTAGCGCCGCCCTAAAAATCCTTGGTGGCGGCGCAAACCCTAAACCTTTCCAAAGTCACACCATTCGGCAACCAGACCACCCTCGCCCCAAAGCCCATGATGGTTTTTCCTCGAATCGTAGCAAAGGTCGTCGAAATTTAATTCGACTGCATGATCCCTAGAAGAGCCGAGAGTTTGAGGTCATAATCGACCTTAGTCAAGTGTTCTTGGTCGAGAACACTCGATTAAGGTCCATTTGGACTTCAAGACTCGAGTCGAAGTTTCAATTGGAACTGTTCGGAGTTTGGCCAGGATTTCGAGGTATTTTCTTTTATTCTTTTATATTTTTTGTTGTTTTTGTTTGTTGTTGTTGATTATCTGTTTAGCTTTATTGCATTTCACCATTTTTCCAATTTATTCCTCTCCTCTCTTTCGGCCCTTTTTCTTTCTGGCCCAGTTTTCTCATAGGTTTGGTTAGCACATGTTGAATCAATTGAGTGCATTTACCCATTAATTACAAAAAGTCAGTGTCAATAAGCCCTGGTTTAAAACCATGATTGTTTGGTTGTTTCGTCTGTGTTGTCTATCAGTCTGTCGCATATGAAATCAGTATAGTTACAATGTTCATTTTCCCTTGTTTGAATTTATTTTAGGAAAATGTTAGTTCATTTCTGTGTATCCGCAACCTTGATAGTTCAATATGAGTTTGTCCTGAATCATGGTTCTGACATTGATGCCATTTGATCTGATTTGAGTACTGGTTTTGAATGTTTAATTAAATCCGAATGGGATTGGTTATAGCTGAAAGAGTAGTATAGATTAAAGGGTTTAGGTTAAAACAATAACTTTAGGCATAAGGGAGGATAGTTTGGGAAATAAAAACATTGGAGAATTGTTTAATAGGAGTGTTCTGTCTACTAGGCACTAAAATACCATTAAAATATTGTAATGGGGTGCAAGACATAATGGAGAGGATTTAAGAGAAGATAATTAAAATAAGACCCATGCTTGATTGAATTAAAAATGAGTTAAACACACACTAGTGGAGGGTCGTGCTAAGGAATATCTTGGGTAGACTATTTTTCTGATCAGTGGGAGTGTTTCAAGAGAAGAGGGGTGGGGGGGATTACAAAGAAGGAGAACAGTTTATATACAGTGGGAGGGACACTCTGGGATAGACAGCTAAAAACAAAAGAGAGAGCAGAGGGTTTTTTTTTCTACACTCACAGGGGGATTTGAATACACAAAGGGATAGATTTTAAAACACATAGATAGGGAGAATACAATCTAAAAAGAGTATACACTTGAGAGAAAAGAAATCGGGAGGTCTTAAGCATAGAAAATAAGGAGAAAACAGTGAGGATTCTGCTGTCTATCGCATCCTAAGGGCCAGTTGAAGTTTGTTTCTCGTCTGTTTGGAATCCAAGTCCCTGAAGTCCTTCCTTTTCTCTTCAAGTTTTACCTGTTCTACTGGTTCTTTGGTCTGTTCTGCTACTTGTTAGAGCTATAAGTTGCTGCTGTGATTTTGCTCATCCTGCTGTGACGCTATTGTGGCTGATTTCACTTTTCTTCTTTCTTTTCGATTACCAGGTACTCTTCTATCCATAATGAAGCTGTAATGGGATTTGCTGAATAGAAATGAAGTTCAAGCATAAAAAAAATTACCTGTTATTATGAATTTGTAGTTCATTTTTGTGTTACTGGTTTAGTAGTTTGGATCTGTAGTTTTGGTATAGTATTGAGTGTGGTAGCAGAGGAACAGAAACAAAAACATTGTAATAGATAGCTTGATAGTGGTAGATTAGCATAGATAGCATATCACTTAGTTTAAACAGGTAAAGAACTCTAAGACATGAGTTAACTAATCACAATTTTCCAACCATTAACTGTTCTTAATAGAAGTTTCGTAAGTCATAATCATCTAGATAACAGTTCTGCATTTAAACATAGACTAGCCTCGAAGTAGAAAAAACATTAGAATGCATCATTTATAACTGGGTTAATAACATTGCCATGAGTTAAGTCACAATAAGATCAACTGTTTAGTCGTGTTTAAACCTTTGAATTACTTAGATATGGGTACTTGAATCGTTAATTGAATAATCATACTGTTTAAATCATACCCGTGAAGACAGTCTGTTTAGAAATTAAGGTTCAGATTTGAGTGAATTTAAAGGGGAAATAACTAGGTAATATAACAACTTAGTTAGAACCAGACTTGTAATGTTAAAAAGCTTAGCCCATAACAAAACCAGCGAGATAATTGCAATCATGTACATGACTCACTTCAGTCTTAGACAATCAATAGGTAATTAGTTTAACTGTTCTTCAAGCCTCAAATATAATCGAAGTGTTTTTCTTAGATTTTTCAACGTAGATGTTAATGTCAACTCGTTAGTAGAGGTCGAAATCAGAAATAGTCTTTCAATTCAAGTCTCGTGTACAGTAGATAGTTGACTCATGATTAATTCACAATAAATTGTTATTGACTTCCCTTTTTTCTGATAAATAAAGCAATATGATTGTATTCTTACTCTGTATATTTACTTACTTACATTTCTGCTTTAGTTACTTTGAATGAATCTGGGCCTGATAAGTAATGTGGGCCTGGACTATGTTTTTATATCTGCTGAGCTAGCAAGTGAAAGCCCAGGTCGGGTCGGGGCTTATAAAGACCTGGACGTGTTCATAATGCATTAAAGGTTCACTCTAAAGATCCAGGCCCAATAAAACAACAGAAATAACACGGGCCCGGAATATTTAGTACCAAAATGGCTAAGGGAAAAACATATATAGAAAATATAGTGAACAAATAGGATTGGACTTTAATAAATAATTGGGACGAGCCTTGCATAACATTAAAGAAGCGGGGCCCCCTTTAGTACTGAGATAACATAATTAGATCCGAGAAGACTAATAGCAAATTCCATAGTCCCATCCAAAATAATTCAAAGCCGATAGACTCTTTAGGCACGACTTTAGTAATATTACTTTCCTAAATACAGGTGCGCATTTATGTGACCCAAATTTATCTCCCGGCGAAACTAAAATACATTAAAGTCAGAGGCGTACTGGTTACGGTGTGACTCGAAATGTGTTTTTTGTGACGTCGCAAGTCTTCTAAAATAAAAAAGCAGGACACAAAAGCACATAATTAAAATATATAAAGAAATCAGATAAAAACAAAAATCGCAGTTAAGCGACCGTGCTAAAACCACGGAATCCGGGAGTGCCTAACACCTTCTCCCGGGTTAACAGAATTCCTTATCCAGGTTTCTAGTTTCGCAGACTATATTACAGAGTCATAAGTTTCCTCGGTTCGGGATTAAAACCGGTGACTTGGGACACCATTATTTTCCCAAGCGGTGACTCTGAATAATCAAATAAATTGATCCCGTCCCGATTGTCCTTAAAATGGAAAAACTCCTTCCCTGATTATTATTATATCCCTTCTCGGGGTGTAGTATTAAACAGTGGCACATTACATACGTTATACATATATGCGGTAAAAAGAAGGTGTGACAGCTCTGGCGACTCTGCTGGGGACTGAAACCCAGAACTTCGGTTCAGGGTTTAAGAATTCGAGCTCATTTAAAATTGTTGTTTTTTTCTAATTTTTATTATATGTTTAATTAATGTGCTATATCTTCACCGTTTCGATGCTATCTGAACTGTATACATAAACTGCTATATGTTTACCGCTTTGATATTATCTGAACTGCATATACAAACTGCGCCGAAAACCATTCTCTTCTTACCTCCGGGGATGTGCTTACTGGTTGAGACTCCCCTTTCTGTTAATGTCAATACCAAAAATAAGAAAAAGAGGTAGGATAAGTTACAAAGCCGATTGACCCTGCGGGTCACCGGTACGTAGCCCCCTCCTCGATCCGAGTTGTCCACTCGGGTACACGATCTAGTACCAATGAAAAATCAGGATATTGAGCCTAAATTAGGACGATTATTTGCATCATATTTTCGACTTAGGGGGCTCAAAACAAGGGATGAGTCCGTCTAGGACAGGTAACTAGATATAATATGACCATCATAGAACATTTCGTGTGTTGCATTTATTTGCCATCGGCCCGCATGCCGACCAACTTTTGAACGTCAAAGGAAACTAAGAGAAGAAAAAGAAAGGAAAAAGAAAGTACAAATTATTTTGCCAAAACTCATTTCCTCTTAAAAAGCTGGTTTTGCGAAAAGGCGAACATATATGACAAAAAGTCTTTATTTTAGTAAGTTGTCAAAAGAAAAACATGTACCATTGTTTAGGACTGTCTTGTTACGAACTCACCCCTGGAAATAAACAAAAGTGGCTGTTTTTAAGAAGTTTGTCAATTGACCGAACTACGCAGATTTGATTCTCACCATTAGGCGGGATACGTAGGCAACCCTTGAACGGTTCCAACCACACCTTTTTATAAAAGACCAAAAATATTTTCTTTTTAAATAATCGAAGTGATTGTTGTTTTTGAGAACGGCCGAATGTTCCGAAAGGACGCCGGAAGGCTGTTTTGGAAAAAATGGCCACTTCGAGAGTCATATCTCTTTCAAATGAAATGAAAACTTGCATTGAAAAAGATTTTCTCTTTTCTAAATAAAATTGCCTTAATAAATGTGAAGAATGAGCACAGGTCAGAATCCAACCGAGGCTATCATAAACAGGGTCCTCTTAAGTTTGCACATGTGGTGGAAAGACTTAGGCGAGTGGGGGAAAGACGCAATTAAGCTGTACCTGGGAGATCTAGTGGGGCTACTAAATATTTCCCCAAGAGGAGACATCATACGAGCACTAGTCTCGTTCTGGGATCCGGCACACAATGTGTTCCACTTTTCAGACTTTGAACTCACACCAACATTGGAAGAACTGGTCGGATATATCGGAAGACCGAAAGTCCCTATAAGGGAACAGTATCTCATCGCACCAAGGATCGTGACCTTACACAGGTTTTCGGACACTGTGAAAATCCGTAGAACTGTACACAACCCAGATTTATCGGAGGGATTCTGCACTTTAGCATTCCTATATGATAAATATGGTCATTATGGGGGGTTCAACAAACTCGAGAGCAAAATCTGCAGTGGGGCAAACCGACTGAAATGGGAAGAACATCGACGCATCGCTTTCATGATAGCTTTCTTAGGATTACTAGTGTTTCCCAAGAAGGACGGGAATATCAACATACAAGTGGCGGGGGTCGTCAGCACTTTGATCAAACAAGACAATAGTACTCTGGCTCCTATGATAATAGCAGACATCTCTCGCTCACTCAATCTTTGCAAAGCCGGAGGGGCCTTCTTTGAAGCTTGTAATATGTTGCTCCAAATGTGGATGATCGAGCACTTATGCCGTCGCCCGCAGTTCATGAGGTATGGTTCATCAGCAAAAACTTGTATAGAGGAATTCCCTACAAGGACTGAAGGATGCGATTTACCAGAAGGGACCACTAGATGGATAAGACTCTTACGTTCGATTCCAGCCAATGAGATAGAATGGACATTTGGTTGGTTACCCTTAGAGGAAGTCATATATATGTCAGCCACAGAATCCTATCTATTACTAATGGGCCTTAACAGCATCTAGCCCTACGCGCCATGTCGAGTATTGAGACAGTTAGGACGGCGCCAAATAGTCCCAAAAGAGAAGGACCTCAGCAGACAGGTGGTCCAAATAGGGCCGGGAGGACAATTCCCTAAAACATTGGTCCGAAAAATCTGGAATGAGTGTCAAACCTTGAAGATAGAGACTCGTGTACGGGATCGAACTAGAGGCGAAATATCATCTGAATACCTTGCATGGTATAGCGGAGAACTGGAGCACCAAGGACCCACAAAAAGACCCCACCTCAGAAACTTTGCTGAATCGTCACAGGGGCAGTGGGACTGGCTAGCCAAGGAAGAAGCTTACAGAACAAGAATCGGCAAGGAAGAGCAACAAGTCCGAGATCTCGAATTTGAAAAGGATATGCAAGCTGCCACCGACGAAGGAGATAAAAAGAAGTTGGCACGAGAAAATGACTTCTTAAAAGCTCAAATCCGGCAAATGAAAAGGGATGCTAACAGACAGTTGAGGAGTCGATCGGACGAAAAGTTGATAAAGGGTTTAGAAAATCAAGTCGCCGATGTCCAAAGAGAATTGGAAGAGTCAAAGGCCCAGACAATGAGGATCCGCGCTAGCTGGAAAAGAGAGGCACATCAACGGGCACTTCATCTACAACAGGTGGAAGGAGATTATACTGAGATTGTCACTAATCTGAGGGAAGCAAATGTTACCCTCAGGGAGCGGGTTTCCAAACAAGCTCGGGATGCCAGAGCAGACCTCGACCGTTGCCACAACTTAATGGCACGATTGCAAGGACAAGTGGATAGGTTCAGAAAAGTTTAGCAGTTGACTTGACAAAATATACTGGCCAACCACCAGTACCGTACTAGATCAAAACGTCCAATTCCAGCAAGCATGTCTAGTTCCGGCAAAAGTATCGAGGAAGAGAAATCAGAGATACAGATCATGAAAGAGAAGGTAGACCGGTTGAGACAGCAGATAACAGAGATGCACCTAGCCTGGGCTAGGGGACATTCATCACCAAACCTCCCTACTCTTACACCAGCTCCAGAGCATCCACCCCTTGACCCATCGACAAGTGCCCAGATCTATCCATACTATCAGGGGGAGAACCCTTATACATCCCAGATTCCACTAGCCAAACAAAATTCTCCTCACCAGTCACCCCCGTATTTGTGGCACCTCCACCTGCTACTTTACAGAAGTCGTCCAGTGAGCCGCGCTTCCAAATCCATGAAAACCATTGTTATCCTCCAGAGCCTACCTTTAGGGCTCCTGGGATAACCCGGCAGAACCAGAAAAGCACTTCAAAAGTTTGGAGCAGGAGGAGGTTATTCGAAAAATTAAAAGCCTGGAGCAGTCCTTCAGGAATATGCATGGTTTGGGCACCCAGGTCAGTGTTGCTTACAAAGACTTGTGTCCGTTTCCAGATGTCCAGTTGCCCGCCGGGTTCAAAATGCCCAAGTTTGATCTATACGAGGGGCACGGTGACCCAGTAGCCCATCTTCGAGGTTTTTGTAGAAAAATTCAAGGAGCCGGAGGGCGAGATGAGATTCTGATAGCTTACTTCGGTCAGAGCTTGGGGGGGTCTACATTAGAGTGGTACACCAGGCAGGATCCCAGCAGATGGTTTACATGGGATGACTTGGCTCAAGCATTCATCGGCCAGTTCCAGTATAATCTTGAAATAATCCTCGATCGCTTATCATTGCTAAAGTTAGGGAAGAAACCCGCCGAAAGTTTCAGAGAATTTAGTTTCCGCTGGAGGGAACAGGCAGCAAGGGTAGATCCGTCGATGAGAGAGAATGAGATGGTGGACTACTTCCTGCAGACATTGGAGACAACATATTTTGGACATCTGGTGACGTCCGTGGGTAAGTCATTCACTGAGGTGATAAAGATGGGGGCTATGATCGAGGAAGGCATGAAAGCTAACAAGATCATGAGCTATTCAGCGTTGAAAGCCACCACTCAAGCCATTCAAAGTGGCACCGGAGGAGTGCTTGGAAAGAAGAGGAAAGAAGAGGTCGCGGCAGTCGATTCCGGAGCATGGTTCAGAACCAGAGGCCCCACGCCCCAGTATAATCCGCAACAGCCCCACCACCAAAATTACTTCCACAATCCATATAACCACTTGCAACGCTACTATCCAGCACCTGATCCCTATTTTACCGTCCATCACGCCTAGTCATATGCCCCACCTCCCGTCCATGCACTATGGCGTGCACCAAACCCACAAAATAATTACCCACCTCCAAGAGAACACAGAAACCCCACGGGTACGGGTTTTCCTCCGAACCAAGCCTTCAAGAATGACAGGGCGCCAAGGCCGAAGACTTTCACTCCCTTGGGAGAGTCTTACACCAGTTTGTTCCACCGATTGAAGCAAGTAGGGTTGCTGAATCCGGTCGAGGCTAAGCTACCAAACCCTCTTCCAAAGAATCTGGATCATTCAATAAACTGTGCATATTGCTCGGGATGTCCGGGGCACGACACAAAAAAGTGTTGGAGGTTGAAAACAACTATCCACGAACTCATTGACACTCTCCGAATTGAGGTCCAGACTCCAGCAGAACACAACATCAACCAAAATCCTCTCCCAACTCATCACGAGACCAACATGATCGAGTTGGTACGGGTAGAAGAGGGACATGAGAAAACCTCTCAGACCGTGATGATAATCAGGTCTAGTGGGGTGGAAATGAAAAAGTGGCCAAGCCTTGATGAGTCACTCATTTGCAAGAAGGAAGTACAAGATGGGTCGGAAGCAGAAAAGGGGAGTGTGTACAAAGTGCCTATGAGGCCAGAGGGAGTAAAAATAGTTATACCAGGGGCAACAACCAAACCTGTCCTAACTGTAGCAGGTGTTCGAATGGATCTTTTCATCATCAAGCCAGCAATACAGTTGCCGATAGCTGATAGCAAAGCCATTCCATGGAACTATGATCTGGTCACGATGACTTACAAAGGAAAAGAAGTTAGGGAGGAAGTCTGCGGAGCACAAGGTTTGACCCGTTCAGGGAGATGTTTTGCCCCTGCAGAATTGAGAAAGACTAATCCGGCAACACTAAAAAAGCCGGTGACTGGCGAAGAAGCAGAGGAGTTCCTGAAAAAAATGAAGCTGCATGATTATTCTGTCTTAGAACAACTGAAGAAAACTCCTGCTCAAATCTCATTGTTCTCCTTATTGATACATTCTGAAGAACACCGGTAAGCCTTGATGAAAGTTTTGAATGAGGCCCATGTGCCCGACAAAATCTCCGTCAGTCACTTGGAAAAGATCACCAATAGGATCTTCGAAGCAAATCGGATCACCTTCACCGATGATGAGTTACCTGAGGAAGGCACCGATCACAACAAGGCTTTATATCTTACGGTAAAGTGTGAAGAGTCTGTGGTTACCAGAGTTCTAGTCGACAATGGGTCCAGTGCGAACATTTTTCCTCTCTCTGCACTAAACAAGTTGAAAGTGGATATCAGCAGGGTACGCAAGAACAACATATGTGTCCGAGGGTTCGATGGAGGAGGCAAGGCATCGGTCGGGGACATAATGTTAGTATTAACAATCGGACCTGTAGAGTTCATCATGGAGTTCCAGGTGCTGGACATGGTGGTTTCATACAACCTTCTGATAGGACGATCGTGGATCCATGCTGCAAAAGCAGTTCCATCCAGCCAACACCAACTAGTCAAGTTTGAGTGGGATCGACAGAAGATCGTAGTCCATGGATAGAATGATCTACAACCAGGCACCATCGTCCCCTTTGTTAAGACAGAAGAGGATGTTGGGCCATGGGTATACCAGGTCTGCGATGTGGTATCTGTCAACCTAGTTCCAGAAGGGGAATACATTCTTAATGACAGGATAACTGCAGACGTCATGGTGGCCCATGAAATGTTGAGAAACGGTTTCGTACCCGACAAAGGTTTAGGTGCATCTCTGCAAGGTATCATACAGCCGGTATCTGTGGTTGAAAATGTGGGAACCTTCGGCTTGGGATTCGAGCCAACACCAGAGGACATCCAGCGAGCCAAGAGGAATAAACAGAAGACATGGGTGCTCCCGAAGCCTGTTCCGGACCTTTCCCGATCTTTTGTCAGGTCCGGAATAAGAAGACATCCGACGACAAGGGTTCCCGGTCCTATGGTCAGGCCAGAAGAAGAGTTCTTGAGAAGGTTCGAGGATTTATTCTCAGATGTATGCATGTTAGAGGATGGTGAAGGGCCCAGCCATGCCTAGATACAGTTTGTGGGACCGAAAGCAAAGTTGAATAATTGGAAGGCTACTCCTCTCCCTATCCGGAAGGAGTCTTGGTAGTCTATTTTGGATTGTTTTCTTTCAAATTTTGTACGGGGCTATCCCCGGAGTAAAATCCATTTGTTTTAGTTCATTTTCTTTTGTTTGAGTAAGCAAGCCTGTTTTTCTTGTATTGTTTCCATTAATGAAATTTTGCTCCCTTTGTTCCTAATTCTGTTTATTTTTCTTTCTTTTACTTTTCTGAGCAGCTTTCTTTCAACTGATCTTAATGATATGGCGTGCTTAAAGATTAATCAACCCAGTCTAGAAAGTCAATCTAGTTTGGAAATAATAACGCATGAAATAAGAAGTGACGAGAGTGAATCGGAATACGGCGAAGATGAAGCCGTAGAAGAAATCGGCGAAGAATTAAGTCACTTCGAAGAAAAGCCCAAACCTAATTTAAATGATACTAAGGCTAATAATCTGGGGGATACAGATGATGTTAAAGAAACCAGAATAAGTGTCCATCTCGAACCCAACATGAGAGAAGAATTGATCAAAACACTCATGGAGTTTAAAGACGTTTTCGTGTGGTCATACGACGACATGCCAGGCCTTAGCACTGATCTAGTGGTTCACAAATTACCTACTGACCCGACATGCCCTCCCGTCAAGCAAAAACTGCGAAAATTTAATACGAAGATGAGTGTAAAGATCAAGGAGGAAGTAACCAAGCAACTACAGGCGAAAGTCATTCGCGTCACTCGAAACCCTGATTGGTTGGCTAACGTAGTACCAGTGCCAAAGAAAGATGGAAAGATTAGAGTATGTGTGGACTACCGCAATCTCAACAAGGCGAGCCCTAAGGTTAATTTCCCGCTTCCCAATATCCATATCTTGATTGATAATTGTGTCGGGCGTGAGATCAGATCCTTTGTGGACTGCTATGCGGGATATCATCAAATCCTAATGGATGAAGAAGACGCGGGGAAGACAGCCTTTATCACACCATGGGGAACTTACTGCTATCGGGTAATGCCGTTCGGCCTAAAGAACGCAGGGGCAACGTACATGAGGGCGATGACTGCGGTGTTTCATGACATGATGCACAAAGAGATTGAACTATACGTGGATGATGTGATCATAAAATCTAGACGTCAAGAAGACCACATAGCCGACCTGAGGAAGTTTTTCCAAAGATTGTGAAGGTTTGATATTAAGCTCAATCCGGCCAAATGTGCGTTCGGGGTTCCGTCAGGGAAGTTGTTAGGATTCATCGTCAGCCGACGGGGCATTGAGTTGGACCCATCCAAAATCAAGTCCATCCAGGAGTTACCCCCGCCAAGGAACAAAACAGAGGTAATGAGTTTGTTGGGGAGATTAAATTATATCAGTAGGTTTATTGCTCAGCTTACAGCAACTTGTGAACCCATATTCCGTCTGTTGAAGAAAGACGTTGCGGTAGAATGGACATCGGAATGTCAGGAAGTATTCGACCAAATCAAAGGATATCTGTCAAATCCACCTGTACTAGATCCGCCCGAACCGGGTAGACCCCTGATCCTTTATCTAACGGTCTTGGAGAATTCATTTGGTTGTGTACTGGGGCAGCATGATCTTACTGGCAGAAAGCAACAGGCCATTTACTATCTCAGTAAGAAATTCACGGTCCACGAGGTTAAATACACTCATTTGGAGAAGACCTGTTGTGCTTTAACTTGGGTAGCCCAAAAGCTGAAACACTATTTGTCTTCTTACACTACCTACCTCATTTCACGTTTGGACCCATTGAAGTATATTTTATAGAAGCCAATGCCTACAGGGAGGTTAGCAAAATGGCAAATACTACTTACAGAATTCGACATCATCTATGTGACGAGGACGGCTATGAAAGCTCAGGCCCTAGCCGATCACTTAGCTGAGAATCTTGTCGATGATGCATACGAACCTTTGAGGACGTATTTTCCAGAAGAAGAAGTGTTGCAAATTAATGGGTTAGAATTAACCGAGGATCCAGGGTGGAAGCTTTTCTTCGACGGAGCGGCGAACGCAAAAGGAATCGGAGTAGGGGCTGTGCTTATCTCTGAAACGTGAAATCATTATCCCGTTACTGCCCAACTACGTTTTCATTGTACCAACAATATGGCTGAGTACGAGGCATGCATCTTGGGGTTGCAACTAGCGGTAGACATGGATGTACAAGATGTCTTGGTCTTGGGAGACTCGGACCTTCTGGTACATCAGATTCAGGGAGAATGGGAAACCAGGGATTTGAAGCTTATCCTATATCGTCAGTATTTGCACGATCTGACTAAGCGTTTCCGGTCAGTAGAATTCAGACATATCCCAAGGATGCATAACGAGGTTGCCGATGCTCTAGCTACTTTGGAATCAATGCTAAACCACCCGGACAAGATTCGTGTCGATCCGTTACATATCCAGGTACGGAATCAACATGCTTATTGCAATATGATAGAAGAAGTTATGGATGGTGAGCCATGGTTTCATGATGTCAAAGAATACCTCAGGTTAGGAATATACCCAGAGCATGCAACTGGAGATCAAAAGAGAGCTATTTGGCGATTGGCGAACGGATTTTTTCTTAGTGGAGGGGTACTGTACAAGAGAACCCCGGATTTGGGATTGTTGAGATGTATAGATGCAAGTCAAGCCACAACAGTGATGACAAAGATACACGTCGGAGTTTGTGGACCACATATGAGCGGATATGTATTGTCCAAGAAGATTCTTCGAGCAGGATATTACTGGCTCACTATGGAGCGTGATTGTATAAGTTTCGTACGAAGATGCCATCAATGTCAGATACACGGAGATTTGATTCATTCTCCGCCGACCGAGTTGCATACAATGTCAGCGCCATGGCCATTTGTGGCGTGGGGTATGGATGTTATTGGACCTATAGAACCGGCAGCTTCCAATGGTCATAGGTTCATTCTGGTAACGATCGATTATTTTATCAAATGGGTGGAGGCTAAAACCTTCAAAGCAGTAACCAAGAAGGCGGTGGTGGACTTCGTACATTCCCACATCATCTGTAGGTTTGGAATCCCGAAGGTGATCATCACGGATAGCGGTGCCAATCTTAATAGCGGATTGATGAAGGAGGTATGTCAACAGTTCAAGATTTCACACCGAAACTCCACACTGTATCGTCCCAAAGCAAATGGTGCGGTTGAGGCAGAAAACAAGAATATAAAGAAGATCTTGAGGAAGATGGTAGAAGGGTCTAGGCAATGGCATGAGAAGTTACCATTTGCACTGTTAGGTTATCGCACTACCGTTCGAACTTCGATAGGTGCGACTCCTTACTTGTTGGTGTACGAAACTGAAGCAGTAATACCAGCCGAAGTGGAGATTCCATCCCTTCGAATTGTCGCTGAAGCTGAAATTGACGATGATGAGTGGGTCAAAGCCCGATTGGAGCAATTGAGCTTGATTGATGAAAAAAGATTGACAGCAGTATGTCATGGCCAATTGTATCAAAAGAGAATGGCGAGAGCATACAAAAAAAAGGTACGTCCCAGGAGATTTGAAGTGGGACAACAAGTATTGAAGATAATCCTACCACATCAGGCCGAAGCAAAGGGCAAGTTCGCCCCAAATTGGCAAGGACCTCTTGTTGTGACTAGGGTATTATCCAACGGCGCTCTGTGTCTCACTAATATCGAGGGAAGATGCACCGATATGGCTATCAATTCTGATGCAGTCAAGAGAGATTATGTGTAGTTCCTTAATATATTTGTCAACGCTTGGTTTCGTTTGTTTGTATTCGGCATTTTTCGGAGAATGAAATGACAGAGGCAATTTTTATACTACCCAAACACTTTTACCCTTGTTTTTCCCTTTGAGCCTTAATTATTCCCTCTTTTGGAATCCTCAAGTAAGATGTATAACAAAATAGAAAAAAAAAGCAAAGAAAAGTCACAAGAAAAAGTGAACTACGTTCGACCTGATTCCTCAAAGAGGATACGTAGGCGCCACACGGCTCGGTCATAGTGTAATAAAAATCAAAGACTCCCCAAGCAACAAAACTGGGGCAGAAGTTGTGTTTCGTTTGAAAAGATGGTGTGGATTCCAAAAGTTGTAATGAGCTACCCGTTGAGGGTAAATCCCTTTCTTTAGCCTCGCGCACCAAAACCATATTAATGACCAAAAAAGACCTCTCGATCAGTATTTGAGAAAGGCCAAGTCATGCAAATGAAGACCGAGAATGACACTCCGATCCTCGACTAAATCCACGACTCACAAGCTGAAAATGGACAGTCCGTTAGAGGGAATCTCGTTGATAATACCCCAATCCGCCGCAAGGAAAGAAAGAAAAATGAGAGAGTCTTAACGGTGAAAACCCTCGTGGGCACCTTAAGGCGAACAAAGTTGAGAGAAACAAAAATGAGAGAGTCTTACCGTGAAAACCTTTACAGACACCCTAAGGCGACGGTAGGTCGAGAGAAATGAGAGAATCTCATTAGTGAAAACACTTTGAAGGGCACTATGAGGTGACAAGGCGAGATGGTTGCGAGGTATCTGCAAGAGACGAGGTGGGGACATTAGTCTACTTCTAGCGAAACGAAGCCGTCAGAAAGTGATTGACATAAATAGACTGGGTAGATTAATCTCAAAGGCACGACATATCCATTGGATCGGTTATACATTCAGATAGTTTTTCCCAAATTTTGAGCTCAGAAAAGTTTTCCTTTCTGTCTTTCTCGGTCAACGTTCTTTTATTTATTTCATTTTATCTATCATTTTTTCTCTCTCTTTAAAGATTATTATGTTCATGTCGAAAGTTGACCCTTCAAAGCTTACTACCAAGTCTCCCAAAGCAGTACGGAAGATGAGTAGGCGAGGAACAAGGCAATAAGTTAGAAGAAGTTTCGATATTAGGATTGGAACGACAGGATTGATTGGAAAGTCTAGGGGAGTTATGAAGTAGGGCAGAGAGCAACAAGGACACATATTGCACGTCCGGAGGATAGTTTCTCCCAGCAGATCGCCGACTAGAAAGGTGGGACCATACTGAAGTTTGGAATAGAAAGGAGAGATGAAAGATCATTTGGGGAAAGAGCACCATCCCTAGCAAAGGAGAAAGGAGAAAACTGTCCCCAACAAGAATATCATCAAATGATAACATCCCCAGCAGGGTCTGACAACGAAATGCGGAGCAAGGAAAGAAGAGGAGAACCATCCCCAGCAGGAGCACTACAACCAGCCGCCACATTTTAAAACTAACCAAATTTTCTTTGATTTGAAACAGGAAAAGAGGGTTTGTTAGCAGAAAAGCGAGCCACGAAGAAGATTCTCAAACCGGGGCAGAAAATTTTCTCCCGTTGTGAAAATTTTCTAGAAACCAAGTATCCGGCCGGGGAAAGAAGCCAGATAAAGCAAAGAAATGATCTTTGAAACCGGTTATCCCCGGTAGCTTTGAAAGAAAGAAAACAACAAGCTGTGATAGAGGAAATTATACCCCCAACAGATAGGACAAAACGAGGAAACTTATGTCCAGAAAGGCAAGAGGCCAACATCCTCCCCAGCAGTTCTCGGAAAAATGAAATACTGATTTCAAGATTTCCCCGACAGCATAATCCCCAGCTGCTGACATTTCAATCCCCGTCAATCTCGGGAGAGAATAAAGGTTTTGAAGGAAGTAGAAAAAGAGGAAACAAAGAAGATTTCCCCAGCAGCACTATCCACAACAGGTGAGTAATCAATTCCAAAAGATATCCACAATAGTCAAGAGAAATAACACAACCCAGGAGGAAAGCAATTCCGAAACAGGGTGGTTTAAAAGAAAGGATGGCCCAAGAAACGACGGAGAAAGAAGAAAGTGGTACAGGAAGCAAAGAAAGGCGACAGGGATGGGACAGAGTTTTGAAGTTACAGTTGAAGTCAGGGAGCCCGCCTGAAGAATGGAGTGGTGATTTAGTTTTGAAGTTGTGGTTGAAGTCAGGGAGCCCGCCTGAAGAATGGAGTGGCGATTTAGTCTTGAAGTTGTTACTTGAAGTCAGGGAGCCCGCCTGAAGTCTTGAAGTTGTTAGTTGAAGTCAGGAAGCCCGCCTGAAGAATGGGGTGGCGATTTAGTTTTGAAGTTGTTGTTGAAGTCAGGGAGCCCGCCTAAAGAATAGAGTGGCGATCTAGTTTTTAAAGTTGTAGTTGAAGTCAGGAAGCCCGCCTGAAAAATGGAGTGGCGATTTAGTCTTGAAGTTGTTGTTGAAGTCAGGAAGCCCGCCTGAAGAATAGAGTGGCGATTTAGTTTTGAAGTTGTTGTTGAAGTCAGGGAGCCCGCCTGAAGAATGGAGTGGCGATTTAGTTTTTAAAGTTGTAGTTGAAGTTAGGAAGCCCGCCTGAAGAATGGAGTGGCGATCTAGTTTCGAAGTTGTAGTTGAAGTCAGGAAGACCGCCTGAAGAATGGAGTGGCGATTTATTTTAATGTTGTAGTTGGAGTCAGGGAGCCTGCTTGAAGAATGGAGTGGCGATTTATTTTGAAGTTGTAGTTATGTCAGGGAGCCCGCCTGAAGAATGGAGTGGCGATTTAGTTTTGAAGTTATAGTTGAAAACGGTACAAGAAGTAATGGAGTGGTGATTTATTTTGAAGTTGTAGTTGAAGTCAGGGAGCCCACCTGAAGAATGGAGTGGCGATTTACTTTCGAAGTTGGTTGAGGAAAGCGGTAGAGTATAACGGAAATCCCCGGCATGAATCCAAGTTTATAATCGGAAGGAAGACAACAAGGATCAGAAAGATAGATTCAGACTTCGAAGGAGAATAGTTCGAAGATTACAAGGAAGGGACCAATGGTCGGAGTTCGGCAATCAAGATAGGCCGAAATAACAATTGTCAGAAGCATGTGAAGAAACATCAAAGCCAGCAAGACAGCAAGGAACAGGGGAAAGTCAAGATGAAGAGATAGATAAGATCTCGCAATGATGTACTTTAGTCTAGCTTCTTATTTTTTCGTTAGCACGATGTAATAAGGAGGTCGGCTAAGCAGTAGCATTAGCAGCAACAGCAGTAACAGCAAGATCACAGCAGTTATGGTAGTCCCAGCTACCAAAACTTCCCGAACTACATTGACCTGATTCCCTTCTATCCAGGGATATGTAGGAGACCTTCTGAAGCAAAGGTTCGGTCAAACTTTTCCAAAAAATGCTTCACACGGAGTATTCAAACGGGAAAAAATCGCTCGTATCCGCTCACTTATCTTTGAACGAAAACTCTTCATATTTACACGCAAAGAGGGGCGGCTGTGAGCACGTGATTTTTACCCCCACGGCAATTACTCCCATAAAACTAAAATAGTCTTGTGTTTGATTTTTTGCGGATTTCGTGTTGTCTTTCTTTGGCGTTAGCACTTGTCTGCGCATGTGTTTACTCGTTACATCAATCAAAAATACAAAATATGTATCGTAGGCGTGTAGGAATCAATTTTGAGTTTATAGGAATTAATTGACCGTTAAAAACGGTTAAAAAAAATAAAATTATAAAAATGCGCATCTTGATTTTTTGCCTTTAGGCAATTTTAGTTAAATGTGTAGTTCGTGTTAATGGTTTGTGTATGAATTAATAGGCGTGCGATTTTATTTTAGAGTGGCTTTAGTTTAAATGTGGTTAGTAAAGGAAAGAGGGAAAGAGGCTATTTTTGCAAACAATCCCGGCCCAAAAAGGGCTGTCTTTGCCCTGTCCAAAATTGACCAGCACCTTAAGACGTCTAAACGACATCGTCTCAAGGCATTCAATCCTGTCCGTCGAGCCATCCTCGATCAAACGGAGGAGATCCCATCACCCAACCCGGTACGTAGCCCGACTCAATCCGCCCAAAGACCAACCCGCCTTCAATAGCACCCAAACGACACCGTCTGAGTAGGTGAGATGATCCAGACCATCGATCTCATTAGATCGAACGGCCATGATTCATTTCTCACACGGGTATATATGCCCCATATCGCACCTCCCCCCCAAGCCAAGCCCTCCCTCGTCGTCTCTCACCTCTCAGAGACAACCCCAAATCCCACCACCGCAAACCACCGCTGACCGCCCGCCGAAAATTGCCCACGGCAGTGGTCAGTCACCAAACCCTACCAAAATCACACCATAGCTTCCCCTCGACCTCCCCGTTCTAGATCTCCACTCTATCCCTTTCGAATCCCAACCAGATTCTTCGAATATTCAATCGAAGAATCATGCCCCAACCCCTAGTTTGCCCATTAGCCGCCAAAGTAGCACCATACCCCCACTGGGCCTCCCTCACCACCAGACCATCATTGGTTTCCCTCGAATCAACCCAAGATTCGTCGAATTTCAATTTAACCACATGAACCCTAGAGCCGCCCTAAAAATCCTTGGTGGCGGCGCAAACCCTAAACCTTTCCAAAGTCACACCATTCGGCAACCAGACCACCCTCTCCCCAAAGCCCATGATGGTTTTTCCTCGAATCGTAGCAAAGGTCGTCGGATTTTAATTCGTCTGCATGATCCCTAGAAGAGCTGAGAGTTTGAGGTCGTAATCGACCTTAGTCAAGTGTTCTTGGTCGAGAACACTCGATTAAGGTCCATTTGGACTTCAAGACTCGAGTCGAAGTTTCAATTGGAACTGTTCGGAGTTTGGCCTGGATTTAGAGGTATTTTCTTTTCTTCTTTTATATTTTTTATTGTTTTTGTTTGTTGTTGTTGATTATCTGTTTAGCTTTATTGCATTTCACCATTTTTCCAATTTTTTCCTCTCCTCTCTTTCGGCCCTTTTTTCTTTCTGGCCCAATTTTCTCATAGGTTTGGTTAGCACATGTTGAATCAATTGAGTGCATTTGCCCGTTAATTACAAAAAGTCAGTGTCAATAAGCCCTGGTTTAAAACCATGATTGTTTGGTTGTTTCGTCTGTGTTGTCTATCAGTCTGTCGCATATGAAGTCGGTATAGTTACAATGTTCATTTGCTCTTGTTTGAATTTATTTTAGGAAAATGTCAGTTCATTTCTGTGTATCCGCAACCTTGATAGTTCAATAGGAGTTTGTCCTGAATCGTGGTTCTGACATTGATGCCATTTGATCTGATTTGAGTGCTGGTTTTGAATGTTTAATTAAATCCGAATGGGATTGGTTATAGCTAAAAGAGTAGTATAGATTAAAGGGTTTAGGTTAAAACAATAACTTTAGGCATCGGGGAGGATAGTTTGGGAAATAGAAACATTGGAGAATTGTTTAATACGGAGGGACACTCTGGGATAGACAACTAAAAACAAAAGAGAGAGCAGAGGGTTTTTTTTTTCTACACTCACAGGGGGATTTGAATACACAAAGGGACAGATTTTAAAACACATAGATAGGGAGAATACAATCTGAAAAGAGTATACACTTGAGAGAAAAGAAATCGGGAGGTCTTAAGAATAGAGAATAAGGAGAAAACAGTGAGGGTTCTGCTGTCTATCGCATCCTAAGGGCCAGTTGAAGTTTGTTTTTCGTCTGTTTGGAATCCAAGTCCCTGAAGTCCTTCCTTTTCTCTTCAAGTTTTACCTGTTCTACTGGTTCTTTGGTCTGTTCTGCTGCTTGTTAGAGCTATAAGTTGCTGCTGTGATTTTGCTCATCCTGCTGTGACGCTATTGTGGCTGATTTCACTTTTCTTCTTGCTTTTCGATTACCAGGTACTCTTCTATCCATAATGAAGCTGTAATGGGATTTGCTGAATAGAAATGAAGTTCAAGCATAAAAAAAATTACCTGTTATTATGAATATGTAGTTCATTTTTGTGTTACTGGTTTAGTAGTTTGGATCTGTAGTTTTGGTATAGTATTGAGTGTGGTAGTAGAAGAACAGAAACAAAAACATTGTAATAGATAGCTTGATAGTGGTAGATTAGCATAGATAGCATATCACTTAGTTTAAATAGGTAAAAAACTCTAAGACATGAGTTAACTAATCACAATTTTCCAACCATTAATTGTTCTTAATAGAAGTTTCGTAAGTCATAATCATCTAGATAACAGTTCTGCATTTAAATATAGACTAGCCTCGAAGTAGAAAAAACATTAGAATGCATCGTTTATAACTGGGTTAATAACATTGCCATGAGTTAAGTCACAATAAGATCAATTGTTTAGTCGTGTTTATACCTTTGAATTACTTAGATATGGGTACTTGAATCGTTAATTGAATAATCATGCTGTTTAAATCATACCCGTGAAGACAGTCTGTTTAGAAATTAAGGTTCAGATTTGAGTGAATTTAAAGGGGAAATAACTAGGTAATATAACAACTTAGTTAGAACCAGACTTGTAATGTTAAAAAGCTTAGCCCATAACAAAACCAGCGAGATAATTGCAATCCTGTACATGACTCACTTCAGTCTTAGACAATCAATAGGTAATTAGTTTAACTGTTTTTCAAGCCTCAAATATAATCGAAGTGTTTTTCTTAGATTTTTCAACGTAGATGTTAATGTCAACTCGTTAGTAGAGGTCGAAATCAGAAATAGTCTTTCAATTCAAGTCTCGTGTACAGTAGATAGTTGACTCATGATTAATGCACGATAAATTGTTATTGACTTCCCCTTTTTCTGATAAATAAAGCAATCTGGTTGTATTCTTACTCTATATATTTACTTACTTACATTTCTGCTTTAGTTACTTTGAATGAATCTGGGCCTGATAAGTAACGTGGGCCTGGACTATGTTTTTATATCTGCTGAGCTAGCAAGTGAAAGCCCAGGTCGGGTCGGGGCTTATAAAGACCTGGACGTGTTTATAATGCATTAAAGGTTCACTCTAAAGATCCAGGCCCAATAAAACAACAGAAATAACACGGGCCCGGAATATTTATTACCAAAATGGCTAACGGAAAAACATATATAGAAAATATAGTGAACAAATAGGATTGGACTTTAATAAATAATTGGGACGAGCCTCGCATAACATTAAAGAAGCGGGGCCCCCATTAGTACTGAGATAACATAATTAGATTCGAGAAGACTAATAGCAAATTCCATAGTCCCACCCAAAATAATTCAAAGCCCATAGACTCTTTAGGAATGACTTTAGTAAAATTACTTTCCTAAATACGGGTGCGCATTTATGTGACCCAAATCTATCTCCCGGCGAAACTAAAATAAATTAAAGACACAAGCGTACTGGTTGCGGTGTGACTCGAAATGTGTTTTTTGTGACATCGCAAATCTTTTAAAATAAAAAAATAGGACACAAAAGCACATAATCAAAAATATATAAAGAAATCAGATAAAAACAAAAATCGCAGTTAAGCGACCGTGCTAACACCACGGAATCCGGGAGTGCCTAACATCTTCTCCCGGGTTAACAGAATTCCTTATCCAGGTTTCTAGGTTCGCAGACTATATTACAGAGTCATAAGTTTCCTCGGTTCGGGATTAAAACTGGTGACTTGGGACACCATTATTTTCCCAAGTGGCGACTCTGAATAATCAAATAAATTGATCCCGTCCCGATTGTCCTTAAAATGGAAAAACTCCTTCACTGATTATTATTATATCCCTTCTCGGGGTGTAGTATTAAACAGTGGAACATTACATACGTTATACGTATATGCGGTAAAAAGGAGGTGTGACAGCGGTAAGTGTTGTTCTAGTTCTTGAAGACCAAGGTAAGCAATCTCCTGTTTATTACGTAAGTAAAACTTTATTAGATGCGAAAACCAGGTATCCACTGTTAGAAAAGCTAGCATTAGCACTAATTGTGGCATCTAGGAAGCTAAGACTATTTCCAATGTCATCCTATCGTTGTAGTTACGACTTTTCCCCTAAGAAACATTTTACATAAACATGAATTGTCAGGTAGATTAGCGAAATGGGCTATAGAATTAAGTGAATATGAAATAATTTACCAACCTAGAACCGCTATCAAATCCCAAGTACTCGCAGATTTCGTAGATGATTTTAGTCAGGGGATGCACCTAGAGGCAGAAAAAGAATTACAGGTTTTTAACGATGCAAACCCAAGGATTTGGACTTTATTTGTTGATGGCTCATCTAATGTGAAAGGGGCAGGTTTAGGAATTGTTTTAATCCCACCAACGGGAGAAATAATTAGACAAGCTATAAAATGTCCTTCTATCACTAACAATGAAGCAGAGTACGAAGCTGTGATTACAGGTTTGGAGTTGGCACTCGAACTCAGCATCAAGAAAATCATAATCAAAAGTGATTCGCAGCTAGTAGTAAATCAAGTGCTGAGGACTTTTGTAGCTAGATAAACCAGAATGCAGGAATATCTTGAGAAGGTGCGGGAATTAGTGAGATAATTCGAGACTTGGAAGATAACACAAATTCCAAGGGATGAGAATGCAGAAGCTGACGCTTTATCCAATCTTGCATCTGTGGCGGATATAGCAAATGATGTAAACACTTCAATTATACATTTATCTCATTCTATTCTCGAGCCTGATAAGAACGAGGTAAATTTTAGTCATCTGACATGGGACTGGAGAAATGAAATTATTTCTTTTTTGCAGTATGGAACCGTACCTAATGATAAAACAAAGACTCATGCACTACGAAAGAAAGCTGCCTGTTACTATTTACACCAAGGAAATCTTTACCGAAAGATGTTCGGAGGTCCTCTAGAAAGGTGTCTCGGTCCCTCGCAAACGGAGTATGTAATGAAAGAAATACATGAAGGACACTATGGAAATCACGCGGGGGCCGATCGTTGGTAAAAACATTAATACGGGCTGGGTATTATTGGCCCAAAATGGAAGAAGAAGCAACCGATTTCATATATAAATGTGATAAATGCCAAAGGTACGGGAACTACATGCATAAGCCAGCTGAGCTGTTACACCCAGTCATAGCCCCATGGTCCTTCATGAAGTGGGGGATGGATATTGTGGGTCCACTATCACAAGTAAAGGGTCAGGTAAAATTTCTACTCGTGCTTACTGATTATTTCACCAAATGGGTAGAAGCAGGAGCATTCAAATAGGTACGAGAGAAAGAAGTAAAAGACATTATCTGGAGAAATATAATATGCCGTTTTGGAGTTCCAAAGGAAATCGTGTGTGACAACATACCGCAATTCATAGGAGCACAAATCACAAAGTTCTTTCAAAGCTGGCAAATCAAGAGAATAACATCGACTCCATATCATCCAGTCGGTAATGTGCAAGCAGAATCCACGAACAAGATAATCATCAATAATTTAAAAAAGAGGTTGCAAGATTCAAAAGGTAATTAGCCTGAAGTGCTTCCAGTTGTATTGTGGGCTTATCGGACAACTACAAAAATGAGTACGGGCGAAACTCCATTCTCCATGGTTTATGGTGCAGAAGCCTTGATTCCCGTTGAAATAGGGGAACCAAGTATAAGGTACGATCAAGCAAGGGATGATGCAAACAATGAGGAGTTACGAATTAACTTGGATCTAATATAAGGAAGAAGGGAGGCAACATTGATAAGGATGGCAGCCCAAAAACAAATGATTGAGCGCTACTATAATCAGAGGGCACGTCTCAGGTTCTTTAAAACTGGGGACTTCGTGCTCAAAAAGGTGTTTCAATCCACGAAGGCTGCTAATTCAGGGAAGTTAAGTCCAACATGGGAAGGGCCATACAAAATTCGGAGTGTGGCAGGTAAAGGAGCGTATGAGTTAGAAACCATGGACGGTGAAACTCTTCCTTCACATTGGAATGTTATACACCTGAAAAAATACTACTTTTAAGAAATTAAATACGTTCAAGTACCTTCATACAGAATTAATTTTTCTCTTTTATGATTTTACTAACAGTTTTAGATGCTAGGCACGAATCCTAACCCGTACCAAATGATGAGATACAACCTGCATGGCAAAATAGAATACTCATAAATTCTAAGCCTAAGGTTACAAAAATCTGATGGAAATGCATACGGGTAGGCAGTTTACATCTAAAAGCCATATTTTCAAGTTCCGTGTATGTTTTGTTTCAGGGAAAGGGTCAACATATGAGTAACAACCAAACTGCTCAAGGCATCGTCTTTATAGCACCTGCATACTTGGAGACAGCACATTACAGATAGATTCGTGCAGAAAAGTAGATGCGGGACCATAAAAGACGCGGGACCAAAAAGACTTACGGGAGTTCAAAGGAAAACTAAAAGCTGCAACGGCTACGGATAGCTACGTTTTATCCTTACGGGAGTTCAAAGGAAAACTAAAACCTGCAATAGCTGCAAATAGCTACGTTTTACTCTGCAACAAACATTTTTCAATGTTGAAGACTCTTTCCAAGTCCTTTTTTATACATAGAGATAGGAGTGTGGTTACATGCTAAAACTGGTTCTAAAGGAAAACCTTGTGTATTTTTTATAAAAAAAAATATGTTGCACAAAAAAAAAAGTTGCGAGGAAGTCATAGACGTACTATAACACATGTACCATTCAAAAAACTTTACCCCAAGTTCGTTAATAAAAATATTGGCAAAGTTATTTCATACAGAGAAAAAGAAAAACATGTGTTTCCTATCTCTTCCATCGTATAGCACCATTTTATGAAGTTGAGACGTCTTTTTCATTAAGTGCCAATATATAAAAGGGCCCTCTTTTATAATCCTCATGTTGACAAGTCCACGAGTAGAAACATAAAGCATATTCTAAAAGGATAAAAATGCAAGAATTATTCTATAAAGTCCTAAATACGCAGATAGGCACGAACAAAAGGAGGTACTAAGTAAACTCCTAAAATGAAACAGCAAATTTGATCATTCAAATTGCAATTATATTTAAAGAATTTTACCCCATTTTAGGAACTGGGGACTTCATTACAAAAAATCCTTTCAAGGATTAAAACCACTAGAGGAAAAAAAAAACTTGTCCATTAATTGGTCACTGGAGTGTCAGAGGATGTAGCAGGAGCAGGGATAACTTCAGGAACTCCGGGATCTTCAATAACAGCTTCACCATCCACCGGAGTCTCTGCCTCAGAAGTCTCACATACGGGAGAAGGAATACTAATAGGCTGCTCGGGAGTGCCCTCAGGTTGGTTACTTTTCTCAATCACATCTACAATCTTGGCTATTTCGGATTGTAGATGAAAACCCTCTTGAGTAATGATTCGCGTCCAAGCAATGGTCGCAGTCAATATAACCTGGTCTAATAAGTCCAAGATCGATCCCACAGGGAATTAACCTTCTAATCATAACTTTGACAACCCAAGAGTACTTCCGAATCAAGTTCCCAAAATTTCGAGTATATGTTTATATAGATTTCGACTAACTACTACCTTTGCAAGAATTCAAAAAGCTTAAAAGAAAGAATTGAGTATTGGGTAAAATAATATGGAGAAAGACTAAGGTATTTATTTCCCCTATTGATGGAATCCCTTAGCATTATGCTCATATAAATTGTCAGTATATTCTATCAATCATGAACGCTATTTGTACCATAACCCTCTCCCGAGAAATTACAATAATATACTAGTGCACTCTCCCGAGCTACCTAGATAGCTTTAATTTGAATAGTTCACTTAATATTGCACCCAAGACTTCGTTATTCCTAACCCCGTCTTTACGCCTAAAGTTATAGATTCCTTCAATAACCTAGGTGTGGTGTTGTTCAACAATATACCTAAATATGCACTCTTTTCCAAGATATGCACACTAAATAGGCACCGCTAGTTTGGAGCTCTACCAATTAACTACAACAAGAACGAAGTTGAACAAATAGAAATCTAGCTAACAATTTGTAATCACATAAACGATAAGTTCATCACTCAATAGGTTCTATCAAAACCTTAGAAAAGGATTTAGCTACTCATGCTCAAAGAAACAAGAATAATAATTGAATTCATAAAATAAATACTTGATATAAAATAAAGGAATGAGTTGAGAGGATTTTCTCTTACTAATTGTCTTGCAAATGTAGTGAAAAATCGACAACATGCCTCTATTGGGCGAACTAGGGGCTTATATAGAGGTTTTAGGGCTTAAAAACTGAATTTGTACAAAACTAGGACTAATATTTGCGGCGCCTTCCGCGGTTCTTCCACGGTCGCGGACGAACTCGAACAGAACAGTTCTCTGAATCTTCAAAAATCTTCTGCAGGCCTGTTTTTCCGCGGTTCTACCGCGGTCGAGGTGAGACCGCGGTTATTCACCCTGTTACGGTCGGAATCTGGAAATACTCAAAACATGAACGTTTTAGCCCTTTGAGTTAGCTTCCCAACCATATATTATGGAGCCGAAATGGAGTTCTGAACGAAATGTTATGTCCAATTTACTAGAGGGTGTGCAATATGCCTCATCCATTCTTCGCTCGTACTACACTATCAAATTTGACCCCCGAACTCAATCCTGGCTTAATTCCTTGAGCTTTTAATCAGACTTCAAAGCTCCAAATCACTTAAATTCATTCCATAACATCCATATAGCTCGGAATCACACCTTCCCGGCTATTTTCAACATAAGTTCTTGACTTGTACCACACTTTGACCTTTTTCACCATCTTTTGACTCCAAAACTTGCTCTTTTAGTCTTCATTAGCTCATGTGTACCTATAACACACTAAGACACTAATAAAAGCATTTTATCATAATAAACAATATCAAAACAACAATAAAGTGTGATTATTTAGGACATAAATATAGTCAAATTTACCTATTATCAATACCCCACACTTAAACCTTTGCTCGTCCTCGAGCAACCTTAATCACACTTTAGGCCATTTTATTTATGTCTCCCCCAAATTATGTCACAAAAGCTATTTTTCATAGTTTATTGAGAGAAGTTCCCACACATAAACAATTCAGAACATGGAACTTATAAATATCGGAAAAATTCACTCACACTCAACAAAGAACATTCATATGCATACATTGATATAGCTCTTTTTCTCAGAATATCTTTCTTTTTTTTCTCATTTCTTTGCAACACATTTACATTATTTTGGCCAGTTCACTATTTTCTATCATTCAGTCTTGATTTTCCCTTTTTCAATTTCCCTTCACCCCACATTTAGACTTTTGCATATTCATTACAATACAAGTGCTTCTAGGAGGTAAAGTAGAACAATATAATAATTTGATGAACATTCAAGGGTTATCAAATAATAGGCTTTAAGCTCAAAGGGGTAAACTAGGATATTATGTAAGGGTGAATTCATGTCTATTGGTTTATGGGGTTACACAAAGAAATGCCTCTATCCTTTCTACAACCAAACAATTTCTATTTCGCTTTACAAACACACAAGGCAAGTTCTAGGCATCATGTAAAGCATACAATGTAAGTAAAACCTTACACACACATAGCATGCAACTCATTCGGAATCTGGTTCATCTACAAAGTCCTATCGATGTTCAAGCAAGCTGTATTGTGCAATTTAAGGCATATTTAGAATCTACAGTCAAGCTTTGCTAATGTGCTAATCATAAAAAAGAAAAAAAAATCTACCTAACCCGGTTCAATAAAAACCCTTGGAAAAGAACCGTGGTCAAAAGAAAAACCAAGGGGGAGATAATACACTACCTAGAAAAAGAAAATAAAAGAAAGAAAAATTCCTACGTGCACTACTTCCCTCAAGAGTACTTGTCCTAAATAGTCCGTCATAAGGAAGAGTCCTCTACTCATATTTTTGTATTTTTTTTTTAAATTTTCTGATTTTATTTTGTGTTTTTGTTCCGACTTAGACCCTTAAGAAACCCGTCGCCAAGTGTCCATCATCGGGCCAAGCCAGCTAATATAATTTACAGCTACATCTACTATATACAATATACAATACAAGATAAGTCTCCCACCCCACACTTAAAATCATGCCATGTCCTCATGGCATAATAATACATGTATAGCACACAAGGGTGAGAAAACTTACCTGGGATCTACCCCGTGTCTAGCCACTTTATCACTTTGTTTTTCACCATATCCTTCATATTCGGGTTCAGCCTTCTTTTGCGTTTCCTAGAAGGTTTGTGCCCCTCTTCCAGGAGAATCTTATGCATGCGGTATGCGGGGCTGATCCCTTTATGTCTGCCATGGTCCACCCAATGGTAGTCTTGCATTCTTTTAGTACCATAAGCTTTTGAGCCTGCACATCTAACAAACCAGATGAGATAATAACAGGTAAAGTGGAGTTAGGACCTAGAAATTCATACCTGAGATGAGATGGTAGTGGTTTAAGCTCCGACTTTGGTGGCTCTTCTATGGATGGCTTTGCAGGAGGGGTCTCTCTTTTCTCTAAATGTAGAGGCTCGAATTCAAACTCTCTCTCCCAAAACCCCTTGCCTTCCAGAGATAGTACCCATTTTGCTAAACTTTCACCATTTACCTCTTCCATGTTCATTAGGCATGCTTGAAGTGGATCTTCAATGGTCAACTCTGCATCATCTATCTCCACTACCACATCAACCGCATCAATAAGAGAGCACACTACAAAAAACTAGCTTAATTGCGGCGGTTTAATAGCGGGGTCAGCTTCAACCCCCACAAATTTAATTAAATAGCAGGGGTTTACTTAACTGACACAATTATAATGAAATAGCGGCGGTTCTAAAACTACGCAATCTATAAAAAATTGCGCGCTAATATTTCCCACGCTTATTTTTGCTTCGTCTATTTTTTTACTCTTGAAAAAAACACAAATATAACAAAACCTTGAAAACTCTTCCACTTCCACTAGCGTTTTTCTACAGACTCAAGGTAAAGCCCCTCAGTTTTTAGAGATTAACTCAAATTTCATGATTCTTTCTGCTTTATTTTTCTTAGAATTGAAAGTTTTTGTGCGAATTTCTCATTCCATTTGTAAGATTTGAACTCAAATCCCCGTTTCCCCTTCGTTTTTCTTTGATTTTCCTCACATTTTCCCCCAATAGCAGTGGCAAAGGCATCTCAATCACTCACTCGGGCATAGTAATCGGCAAGTATTTTCAATTACAGTAAGTTCTTCTACCCTATTTTTGGATTAGGGCAGTGTTATTTTTACAGATGGGTCATTCATCTCTCCCATTTTTAGGTTTGTATAATCTGTAACTTTTCAATGTTTTCTATTTCATTTGGCCACATAAATCCCCATTTTTAGGTCTTTTTGCAATAAACTCTCAGTAATCTCCGATTTGAAAATTCTTAGAGCTATTGTATTCACTCTTATGTTATTCACTCTCAGTAAGTTCTTCTACCCTATTTTTGGATTAGGGCAGTGTTATTTCTACATATGGGTCTTTCATTTCTCCCATTTTTAGGTTTGTATAATCTGTAACTTTTCTATGTTTTCTATTTCATTTGGCCACATAAATCCCCATTTTTAGGTCTTTTTGCAATAAACTCTCAGTAATCTCCGATTTGAAAATTCTTAGAGCTATTGTATTCACTGTTATGTTATGTTCTCCCAATTCCAATGCCATTATCTGCACATAAAAAAAATATATGAAAAATAAAAGATAAACTGTAAAGAGAACAATTTAGATTTTGCGATATTAGTATATGTATAGATATATTAAAGTATTAATTTACAGTTTGCTAAAAAAAGTATAAATTTAGAGATTCTGAAGATAGGAAAAGCAAGAAACATTTGATTAGAAACAAATAATTTGCTTAAAAGAAAATAATTGGAAGGTAAGGAACCAAATGCGATTGAGAAAATAAAATTCATAAAGAGTTATATACTATGATTTCATCTTTGTCATTTCATAAAATAAAGGATTAGGAGTGTGTTTTGTTATGACGGGCTTTATTTTCAGAAATGTATTTAGGTGTTTGATCGAAGAGCTGACAATATTTCTGAAAAAAATTATTTACTAAAGAATGATAATAATATGAGCAAATTAGATACTGTTTGAATAAACTAATGAGCAGTAACATAAATAATAATGTTCAAGTTATTGATTAAGTAGTGATATATGGAAGCTAACAATTTAAGATATTGTCAAGGAAAATGACTTTTGCTATAAAGTGAGGGAAGCTATTTCCTTTCTTCAATTGAAAAAGTTACTCCCTCCATTTCAATTTATGTGAACTTGTTTGACTTTTGCTACAATTCTTGCATGAATACTTGTATGCTGTTGAACCCTTCTGGTTCATTTCGTTGGAAAACACAGCAATCTATGTTGAACTCCAATTCTAGAATTTCAGGAAATAATATTTTTTATCTAGTCTTTTATTGTTGGTAAGTGTTGGCAATCTATGTTGGACTCCAATTTATCAAGTACATTAGTTTTGCTACTTTTTTGAATACTGTACGTTATTTTTTGTTTCTTAGAGTACCACATTTACACAAATTTTCATTTTCTTGACATGATTGAACAAGAAAAACCTATTTCCTCGATTCAACAACTCAACTTGTAATGATCTCTCTTACTAGCATAAAAGCATATTGTCTTTGAACTTTATACTTGCATTTAATAGACGTGCTAACCAATATTTTATTCTTGAAGACCAAGTTCTACTTTAAGACAACCGAGTCAGTTGCATGACGACATGTTT
Organism: Nicotiana noctiflora; assembly: GCA_032618575.1. Classification (NCBI taxonomy): domain Eukaryota; kingdom Viridiplantae; phylum Streptophyta; class Magnoliopsida; order Solanales; family Solanaceae; genus Nicotiana; species Nicotiana noctiflora. Next base: position 52,112 of record JASVEL010004465.1, on the reverse strand, counting down.
ATAAATCTATTGGAAAGAAATGGGCTGCAAATGGCTTAACTTGTGGAGTGCATCTGAAGACCCTCTTAAAAGTAGAGCTGAGATTATTAATAATATTCCAGATGGAATTCCGCCGGATAAATGGATTTCTTTTGTTGATTACCAATATAAAGATTCGACAAAGGTACTTATGTAACTGTTTCTACTAGTCTTTATAATTATATTATTGTTTGTTCTTCTAATTGAGTTTTAAGTATATTGTTATAAGGAAATGCGTAAAAGAAATGCTGAAAATAGAAAAACAACAGACTATTCCATACACAGGTGGTTCCAAAGCCAACGCTACGAGAAGGGCTGAAATGGTGAGTATATTAACTTACTATGTAATTATTTCTAAGTAGTAATTAATTATGATTTGATTTTTTATTTATAGATGGCTCAGACCGGACAAATGCCCGGACGAGCACAAATATACATTGCTACTCATAAGAATGAAGATGGAGTATATGTTAATGAAGAAGCAAAAGAAATATGCATAAGTTTTTGTGAATTCTTAAATTCCTTGCCACATGAAAATACCTTTAATATGGTGAAAACACAATCAATTGAGAAAAAGGATCTAAACACAAAACAAATATAAGATTCAGTTCAATAATGAGTGGCTGTTGTGCAGCAAATGCAAGTGCTGAAGAAAGGTGGTCTGGCGTTGCGTTTTCCGCTTCCCTTTGGTGAAGTTAGACAAGTTTCAGCACTCATAAGCTCATGTTTTTCCTCATTTAATCCATATGCTGAGGCAGCCATTTCACTCACCAACGAATTGACTCTTTGATCATCAATATCAGAAACAACTCTATTATCTAGGGCGCCTCATGGATTTTTGCACATTGAAGATGATCTCCTCATCTTGAGTTCCCCAATTTCACAATCAATTAGAGCTCTCCCGGTGGCTAGGAATGGTCTTCCTAGGATTATAGGAATTTCATCGTCCACATTGCAATCAAGAATAACAAAATCGGCGGGAAACACGAACTTCCCTACCTGGATAAGCACATCATCTAAAATACCAAATGGACGCTTAACCGTCCTGTCAGCAAGCTGTAATAACATAGAGGTAGGCCTGGCTCTCCCAATGCCTAGCCTCTTATAAATAACTAAGGGCATGAGGTTAATGCTTGCCCCCAAATCACACAATGCCTTTGCAAAGGCATAATTCCCTATAGTGCATGGGATGGTGAAGCTACCCGGATCAGATAGCTTCTTAACTATGGGTCTGGAGACCACTGCACTACAAGTTTGGGTAAGGGTTACGGTGGCCAAGTCTTGGAAATCAAATTTCCGCGACAGCAAATCTTTCATCATCTTAGCATACCCATGATTTCTTTTAAAGCTTCAATTAAGGGAATGCTTACCTGGATTTGCTTGAGCATCTCAAATAACTTTTTGTATTGTTATTCTTTCTAGTGTTTGGCCAACCTTTGGGGGAATGGTGGTGGAGGCCTCTTCTTCCCAATGACTTGAGACTTTTCATTCTCTAGCGCTTTCTCTTCAACCTGCTGCTTTACATGTTCAGCTACTTTCTCCGTTCCCTGCTGCTCTTCTTTATTTTCAGCAACTGGCTGGACTGTAATTTTTATCAACCCTGTGGACTCATCCAGTTCAATGGGCACTGGAGCGAGTGTCTTAGCATTTGTGTTGCTTTTCTCTTCTTCTTTCTCAGCATCAAGATCTCTACCACTTCTCAGAGTCACTGCCATCATCTGCTTTGGGACTTGGTCTTTTGGGTTTGTTTGTGTATCTGCAGGCAATGTCCCTTGAGGACGATTGTTAAGTGACATAGCAATCTGGCCCATCTGCACTTCCATATTTTTGATCGTTGCGTCATGTGCATCTATTCTTTCATTGGTTTTGGCATTTGACCCAATTACCAGCTGCATCATAGCTTTCAATTCTGCGAACCCATCGTCATGTCTACCCCCATGCTGTGGTGGAGGTGGATGATATCCCTGCTGCTGATTGCCGAAATTTTGAGGTCTAGCAGCACAGATATGGCTAAACTCACTCCCAATAAACTCCATTGCAACTTGGGATGAGTTAGTCAAGCAATTCCACAACAAATTTCATCCACCTAACAAGGCAGCTCAACAAATTGATGAGATTGTAAGCTTCAAGCAAAAACCAATGGAGACATTACATGAAACTTGGGGCAGATTTAAAGGTATGCTTGTTATGTGTCCTCACCGTGGGATCCCTGAGCAGATGTTGGGTCAAAGGTTCTACATGGGGCTTTTAGACAGCGTGAGGAATATTGTAGATGCTTCCTCATGTGGGGCTTTTCTGAGCAAGACTTGGAGAGAGGGCCAAAATTTGCTAGACAAGATGGCTCAAAATTCCGGGTGGACAACCAGGAATGCTCCTATCACACCAGTGCTACACTCTGTACCTCTGAATCCATTCATCACTATGGAGGAGAACATGGCAACCTTATTGACACAAATGAGCATCCTGACAAAGAAGGTGGAAGAATCAGGGGTTAAGCAGCAGGTTCACATTGTAGATACTACCAATGATGTTTTATGGTCATCTTGCATTAGCCAACCCATAGGTAGTCCATGGGCTGCAGACCAAGAACATTATCATCAGCATGAGGATATGTACTATGTAGCAAATTATTGAGGGCAAAGACAAGGTAATCCGAGTTGGGGTCAGCAGGCTCCACAGCAATACAGGCCTCCACAACTACAGTGTAATGCTTCTGTAACTGAGAACGGAAAGAGTAATAATCTGATAGCTTCCGGAGTTACACTCAGTTGCCTTTGTGTCTTGCATATTGAGAAAACGTTCTTTAGATGCTGATGTGGATCTTCAACCCGAGACCCAGAGAATAATCCCTTGTTTTGCAATAAGTGTAGCATGTTGTTGGTAATCTGGAAAGACTCAACTTGAATTGTCGGGACACAACGATGGCAGTTTCCAAATTATCCGTTGTGGGTTGTGCCCAGTCAAACAGTGCACCTTCCTGTGCCTCCTGCGCCTCTTGCATATTTAATCCAGCTTGCTAGTTTGGTTCGTTTACGTCACCCATGTTGAAGTCTAGTTTGATTGGTTGTTGAGATTACTGAATTTGTTTGATAGCCTTGTTATGTGCCCGGAAAGTTTGCTCGGGGTCTGAGAGTCCTTCAATTAGTTCTCCAGTCCTTGCAGATTTTCTAGGCATGCACCTGAGTACCCAAATCAAAAACCGTCAAAATATTCAATGTAAAGTGTAGAAAGAACCTAACTACACAAGAATCTTGAAGTTCTGGCAATGGCAATTGATAATTTCGTTAATTCCCCGACAACGACGCCAAAATTGATTCACGTCCAAGCAACGGTCGCAGTCAATATAACCTGGTCTAATAAGTCCATGATCGATCCCCTAGGGAATTAACCTACCAATCACAACTTTCACAACCCAAGAGTACTTCCAAATCAAGTTCCCAAAATTTCGAGTATATTTTTATATGGATTTCGACTAACTACTACCTTTGCAAGAATTAAAAAAGCTTAAAAGAAAGAATTGAGTATTGGGTAAAATAATATGGAGAAAGACTAAGGTATTGATTTCCCCTATTGATGGAATCCCTTATCGTTATGCTCATACAAATTGTCAATATATTCTATCAATCATGAACGCTATTTGTACCGTAACCCTCTCTCGGGCAATTATAATAATATACTAGTGCACTCTCCCGAGTTACCCTAGCTAGCTTTAATTTGAATAGTTCACTTAATATTGCACCCAAGACTTCGTTATTCCTAACCCCGTCTTTACGCCTAAAGTTATAGATTCCTCCAATAACCTAGGTATGGTGTTGTTCAACAATATACCTAAATATGCACTCTTTTCCAAGTTATGCACACTTAATAGGCGTTGGGAGCTCTACCAGTGAACTACAACAAGAACGAAGTTGAACAAATAGAAATCTAGCTAACAATTTGTAACCACATAAACGATAAGTTCATCACTCAATAGGTTCCATCAAAACCTTAGAAAAGGATTTAGCTACTCATGCTCAAAGAAACAAGAATAATAATTGAATTCATAAAATAAATACTTGATATAAAATAAAGGAATAAGTTGAGAGGATTCTCTCTTACTAATTGTCTTGCAAAAGTAGTGAAAAATAGACAACATGCCTCTATTGGGCGAACTAGGGGTTTATATAGAAGTTTTAGGGCTTAAAAACTGAATTTGTACAAAACTAGGACTAATATTTGCGCGCCTTTCGCGGTTCTTCCGCGGTCGCGGACGAACCGCGGACAGAACAGTTCTCTGAAATCTTCAAAAATCTTCTGCAGGCCTGTTTTTCCGCGGTTCCACCGCGGTCGCGGTGAAACCGCGGGTTTTCACCGTGTTACGGTCGGAATTTTGAAAAACTCAACAACAACAACAACAACTACCCAGTATGTTCCCACAAAGTGGGGTCTGGGGAGGGTAATACGTACACAGGCCTTACCCCTACCCGAAAGGGTAGAGAGGCTGTTTCCGGCCGACCCTCGGCTCAGAGAAAGAGAGAGAAAATCAACAAACAAAACAAAACAAAACAATGTTAGTAAATCCGGGATAAATCAAATAAATAATTATCTAAACATAAAACCGAAAGTAGAATGACATGCAATAATACCAATCGGTTACTACCATAAGAGGCACAATACAATACATTAATTAACTATAGAGATCGCTACCAAACCCCACTCAGCCCCTAACAGAAGTACTAAGAATTCTAGAAGGCCCTACCCTACAACCCTAATACTAGACCTCCAAACTTTCCTATCAAGGGTCATGTCCTCGGAAATCCCCATTCTAGCCATATCTTGCCTAATCACCTCACCCCAATACCTCTTAGGCCTCCCTCTGCCTCGACTCGCGCCAACCACCGCCAGTCGCTCACAACTCCTCACCGGTGCATCAGGGCTTCTCCTCCGCACATGCCCAAACCACCTGAGTCTCGCCTCTCGCATCTTCTCATCCACTGGGGCCACCCCCACCTTCTCCCGAATAACTTCGTTCCTAATCTTATCTAACAGGTGAGCCCGCACATCCACCTGAGCATCCTCATCTCCGCAACTCTCATTCTCTGGACATGAGAGTTCTTCACGGGCCAACACTCCACCCCATACAACATGGCAGGTCTAACCACCGCTCTATAAAACTTCCCCTTGAGTTTCTGTGGAACTTTCTTGTCACACAAGACTCCCGAGAAGCTTACAAAACAACCACCCCGCTCCTATACGGTGAGTGACATCCCCGTCAATCTCTCCGTCCCCTTGAATCACTGATCCAAGATATCTGAAACTGTCCCTCTTGGCTATAACCTGAGATCCCAGCTTCACGTCCTAGCCTACTTCGCTCGACTCGGTGCTAAACTTGCACTCTAGATATTCTGTCTTAGACCTGCTTAGTTTAAAACCCTTAGACTCGAGGGTCCGTCTCCAGACCTCCAACCTCGCATTAACACCAGCCCTCGTCTCGTCTATCAAGACTATGTCGTCAGCAAAGAGCATACACCATGGCACATCCCCTCGAATATGGCGAGTTAGAGCATCCATTACCAAGGCAAATAAGAGAGGGCTTAACGCAGATCCTTGATGTAGCCCCATAACCACCGGAAAATGGTCCGAGTCGCCACCCACCGTCCTAACCCTAGTCTTGGCTCCATCATACATGTCTTTGATCACTCTGATGTAGGCTTCTGGCACGCTCTTCGCCTCCAAGCATCTCCACAGAACCTCTCTAGGGACCTTATCGTACGCCTTCTCCAAGTCGATAAACACCATATGCGGGTCCTTCCTCTTATCCCTGAACAGTTCCACCACCCTCCTCAGAAGGTGGATAGCTTCTGTAGTAGATCGACCCGGCATGAAACCAAACTGGTTCACAGATATAGATGACATCTCCCTCACCCTCGCCTCGATCACCCTCTCCCAGACCTTCATGGTGTGACTTATTAATTTGATACCCCTATAGTTGTTGCAACACTGGATATCCCCTTTGTTTTTGTACAAGGGAACCACTGTACTCCATCTCCACTCCTCCGGCATCCTCTTGGTCCTAAAGATCACGTTGAACAACTTGGACAACCACTCTACTCCTGACCTACCCATGCATTTCCAAAACTCCACCGGAATTTCGTCTGGCCCAGTCGCTCGACCCCTACTCATCCTACGCAACGCCCTCGAGACCTCCTCCTCCTTAATGCGCCTGCAGTGCCCGAGGTCTCTAGGACACTCTGAATGCCCCAGCTCCCCTAGCTTTAAGACTCGATCCCCCTCTTCGTTAAGCAGGTCTCGAAAGTATTCCTGCCATCTCCGCTTGACTTGCGACTCCCCCGTCAGAACCCTACCATCCTCGTCCTTGATGCACCTAACTTGGTCTAGATCCCGCGCCTTCCTCTCCCTCACCTTAGCCAACCGGAATAACTTTCTGTCCCCGCCTTTCTCCCCCAATTCCTCGTACATGCGCCCAAACGCTGCATTTTTAGCTTCCGTGACCGCCAGTTTCGCTTCCTTCCTCGCCACCTTGTAGTTCTCCTTGTTCGCTCTCCTTTCTTCTTCGCTTGAGCTCCCTGAAAACTTAGCAAACGCCGCCTTCTTCGCCTCCACTTTTCCTCGGACTACTTCATTCCACCACCAGTCACCTTGGTGCCTGCCTGAATAGCCCTTGGCTACCCCAAGCACATCTCGCGCAGCCTCCCTAACCAAGTTCGCCGTCACTGACCACATTGCGTCCGCTTCCCCAGAGCTACTCCAAGGAATTTTGAAAAACTCAAAAACATGAAAGTTTTAGCCCTTTGAGTTAGCTTTCCAACCAAAAAATGGAGTTCTGAGCGAAAAGTTATGTCCAATTTACGAGACAGTGCGCAATATGCCTCATACATTCTTCGCTCGTACTACACTATCAAATTTGACCCCCGAACTCAATCCCGGCTTAATTCCTTGAGCTTTTACTCAGACTTCAAAGCTCCAAATCACTTAAATTCCTTCCATAACATCCATATAGCTCGGAATCACACCTTCCCGACTATTTTCAACATAAGTTCTTGACTTGTACCACACTTTGGTCTTTTTCACCATCTTTTGACTCCAAAACTTGCTCTTTTAGTCTTCATTAGCTCATGTGTACCTATAACACACTAAGAACACTAATAAAAGCATTTTGTCATCATAAAAAATATCAAAACAATAGTAAAGTGTGATTATTTAGGGCATAAATATAGTCAAATTTACCTATTATCAATTAACCCTCCAATAATACATCCCGGCTTGATGTAAGAAAGGCCCAGTTGATTTTGTAGTTAAAATTCTCTGCAAGAGAGGTATATTCCTTCTCCAAAGCCTCGTAAATCCTTCTCCCGCGTAGCAAGAGAATTCCTCATTGTTTCTTGCCTAGTTAATTGGGAGTCAAGGGACGTCTTGAGAGCAATGTTGGAATCTTCTAAGGCATAGGTCTTGTCCGAGGAAGTCTTCAAATCGACCCGGGCTTGCCTCAAGCTCTGCTCCAACTCCTTGGCATAATCTTCCTTCCTCTTCATGAGTTCTTGGAGCCCTTTGATCTTTTCATTCACCTTTAACAACGAGTTATTCAAGTCATCCTTGGTATTCCTAACTTGACTCAAGGCGGCTTGGGACAATCCCAGGTCAGTTGTTAAAACACGACTCTCCCGCTCCAAACGGGCTTTCTCGTCTCGAAGCTCCTCCACATCCATCAGAGCACTTTCACATTGCTCCCTCCAATTCTAAGCTTCAAATTGAATCTCCTCAGAAATCTTAGAAGATTCACGAGCTTTTCTCTCCAAGGAAGAGATCCTCCCCATAAGCTCTGTGCTGATTAAGTTAGCCTGCAAATATAGAGGTATAAAAATAAATACCTACGTGGAAGGGGAAGTTAATATTCAAAAAGAGATTACCTTCAGAGTTGAATGAACTACATCGTTCATCAATGATACGTAGCTATGGTCTTCCATCTTCCTTCTCTCCAAATCCCCTATCAAAGGCTCCAGCCACACATCTGAGCCACCGGTCTTCCTCAATAAGTTGTGAATAGCAGGTACTTCGATTGTGACCTTTCTCATAATCATACCACTGCTACTCGGGCCGGATTCCAAGTGTACTAAAGGGGAAGATAGGGGAATAGAAGAAGGAATGGAAGAAGAAGGAAGAATGGTAGAAGGTACGGGAGCTTGAATAGGAACAGGCTCAGGAGTTTGAATAGATACGGGAGCAGAAATACCCGTTGAAAGTGATGAAGAGGAACCCAATGTAAGGTCAAAAAGACTCACGGACAAAGAAAAAGAAAAAAAATTGGGAGAAATGGGAAGTGAGGAGGATAAAGGAACATCATTTAAAACAGGGCAAGAATTGCTACCTTCAATAAGAAGACGGGGTGTAGGCTCACTAAGATCTATTGGAGTGGGTTCTTCCTCAACCAAAGCAACCTCAGCTGAAGAGGTATGAGCGGGAGCACTCTTAGTCTCATTTCCGCGTCTTCTTATTCTTGGCCTCTCCTCTACCCCCGGGCTAGCATTAGTTGCCGACAACTTTCTCTTTGCTGCTATCAAAGCTTTGGTCTTGTCCAAATCAAGAGCAGCATTGGCAGCAACTCTCATAGCCATAGCTACGTCGGGTTGCATTCCTTTGTTCCCAGACCCTAAAACAAAAGGATATAATAAAATAATGGAGTCTATATTGTAGGAAACTAAATCTACTACACGCATGTGATCATAAAAACATACGTACCGTGTGTTTTTGCTTTCCAATTGTTAAGAGAAGAAATAGACTTCCAAGTTCTTTCTAATCTAGGAGCCACTTTAAAATCGAATCTACCCAACCACGGAAGTTGGGAACAGGTTCCACATCTCCCATGGTTGCTGCAAAATCCGCAAAAGGAATGAGGTCAAAGAGGAAATCAAAGTATCTAAAGACAAAAATAAGTGATAACCAGAAAACTAACGTGCAAAGTTCCACTTCTCCAGGAAGGGAATGTTTGTTTCACCTAACAAATCCACCGTGCGAACAGGAATATAAAGAAGAAACCATCCACGGTCATTGATGTCGTCCAGGTTTACCAAAACCCTTTTACCCCTTGCAGTTAGGGTAAAGAAACCGTGACGCATCATGTTCGGATGGTACAAGTGAAAGAGGTAAGCCAAGGTGAGATTAACCTTGGCCTTTGCCGACAAAAACCTCAAACAGGCCACTGTCCTCCACACTAATGGGCTGACTTGACCTAACCAAACATTGAAAAAATGGCAAAAATCGAGGATGACCGGATCTACAACAAGTTTCAGTCCCCAAGTGAAAGGATAAGTGTAAATGAATGAATATCCGTTCCTAGAAGAAGAAATCCTTTGCTGGATAGTGGGAATGGACACTCGAAGATTTTCTCTCCAATTACATTCCTTCCTAATGGTTGGAATTGAGAGTTCGGTTATAAGAGAAACATAAGCATCAAATTTATCCAACTTTTCCGCTTGCTTCGAGAGGGACGTTTTATCACTCGAGAAGGATAAATCACTCGGGAAAATGTCCTCAATCGTAGGTTCTGAAGAAGGGTCAAAAAGTTCTTTACCTTTAGAGGGAGAAACTTTAGAGGAAGAACTTGAGACATTCGGGTTTGGAGAAGAAGGGGTATTACCAGTAACCCCTCGCGCGATGACCTTGAAGAACAAAGTCTTCCCTGTTTGTCCTTGCTAAGCCTGAGTGAAGAAGGGGCATTAGGAAACTGAGCAAGGTTCGGGATCTTTCTGGGATTAGATTTTGAAGATGCCATTTCCGATTAAAATTGATTCTTGGAAGAAGAGAAAAAGGGATTACTGGATGCCGAAGAAAGTTCAAGATTCAGAGTATGGTAAAGAGGCAACTAGTAAAACTAAAGAGGTATAAATGAAAAAATATATTAAGGAGAACTGTCACCTCTCGAAAAGAAAGGTTAAGAAAGCCTAGAAAAAAGGGTGTAGGGCTGCAGGGTCAAATCAGATGGCAACACGTGTAAAGAGCATTAAATGGAGGAGACAATTGAAGCGCCAACACTGACACAACATTTATGATTTCAAAAATTTCCTTTTGTAAGAAAACACTTCCCATATATTTAAACGATAAATAAATGGAAAGTGGGGGGACTGTCTGTATTGGGAAAAAACTTTTCATGACGTGGCAAGACACGTGGAATATCAAACAAGGAATTTTATTATTTTGATTAGGAGATACGAAGAAATAAAATAGGCACGGGGTGAAATTTAATTAAGAAGGCCCGTACTTGATTAAGAAGTCCCGTACCTATTTAGAACAGGTAAGGACGTAATTATGGAGATGAAGAATATCAGCGGAAAATAGACACGAGCTTCGTATCTATTCAAAACATCCAGAAGCAACGGGTCAATAAGTATTTGAAGCATGGATCTGAAGGCAGAAAGGAGTCTAAATTAAATCATTAAATACCTTATACGTTAGAGGATCAGCATTTATTGAAAATTATTGTGTAACAACCTATTTAATATCATTTATTCTTCATTAAATCTGACGTTTTATTCCTCCATCTAGAGTCAGCTATAAGAGGAGGAAGTTAAGCCCATTGTAAGGGGCATCAATCACTGAAATACAATCTTTCTTACTGTCTATTCTAATTATTGAAAGCCTATTATAATTTTTCGGTCTCTTGATTATCAGTAACCCGATTTTTTTATAATTTTCTAGTTTTAATCGAAGTTCAATATTTTGGTTAAACACTATAGTATAATGCGTAACTCATACCTGAATTTATGTACCATTATTATCACCAAAATTATCTTCTTCCCCCATTTATGTACAAAGAAGATCAGAGATTTAGTCTATGGCATTATAGTTATATGCTTGCAAACAAAAGATATATAAAAATTGTTTGAAGAGATTGTAATGATGATCAAAGACAAACTTTTGGTAACTGAAGTTTTTTGTGTTGTTTCTAACTTTGTATGTTGTATTTGCTTGGTGTGGAAGGCAGGTTGTTTGATTCTCCATGGAGAAGGATCCGTGAACGTGGATTAGTATGCCTTTTTGAAAGAAATTTCAAGGAAGATGAAGTTATTTCATAATTTTTACAGATAAAAGTGGGAGTTAAAAAAAATCGCTTGTTGTTGAAAATAGCAAAACAGTTTTTGACTTAGCAGTTTGAGTATCTACTGTTAAAGCATCGTGGGTTTGAAGTGCCAAAACTGTAGATGTTGATATTTATTAGGTCAAAGACGTGAAAGAAGAAGTTATATTATGTGTTGGTTTCATAACGGTATTTTAGTTTTTTGAAACAATTGATAAAATTAAATAAATAAATTAAATTTGAGTTAAATTTTAACATTAAGATATTATGTAGAAAAAGAAACAGTTACAACTGAAACGTGTAGAAGCCCACTGTTATTTTTGAGGAAGCTGGTAGTTTATTCCAAATAAAATAATTTAATAATTGAAAAAAAATTAAAATAACAAAAACGCACAGAAGGCATTTGACGGGTTTTAGAAGAATGGTTTGAAGGCTAATCCAATTAGTGTAGTTCCTAATAATTAGGAGCAATGTCTTAACATGCCATGTGTCATGTTATTGTTTTGCCATTTGGTTTCACGAGGGGTTTTTGTCTTTTGTTTATATATATATATATATATATATATATATATATATATACGTACGTACCGTGTGTTTTTGCTTTCCAATTGTTAAGAGAAGAAATAGACTTCCAAGTTCTTTCTTCTCTAGGAGCCACTTTCAAATCGAATCTACCCAACCACGGAAGTTGGGAACAGGTTCCACATCTACCATGGTTGCTGCAAAATCCGCAAAAGGAATGAGGTCAAAGAGGAAATCAAAGTATCTAAAGACAAAAATAAGTGATAACCAGAAAACTAACGTGCAAAGTTCCACTTCTCCGGGAAGGGAATGTTTGTTTCACATAACAAATCCACCGTGCGAACAGGAATATAATGAAGAAACCATCCACGGTCATTAATGTCGTCTAGGTTTACCAAAACCCTTTTACCCCTTGCAGTTAGGGTAAAGAAACTGTGACGCATCAGGTTCGGATGGTACAAGTGAAAGAGGTGAGCCAAGGTGAGATCAACCTTGGCCTCTGCAGACAAAAACCTCAAACAGGCCACTGCCCTCCATACTAATGGGCTGACTTGACCTAAGCAAACATTGAAAAAATGGCAAAAATCGAGCCGGATCTACAACAAGTTTCAGTCCCCAAGTGAAAGGATAAGTGTAAACGAATGAATAACCGTTCCTAGACGAAGAAATCCTTTGCTGGATAGTGGGAATGGACACTCGAAGATTTTCTCTCCAATTACATTCCTTCCTAATGGTTGGAATTGAGAGTTCGGTTATAAGAGAAACATAAGCATCAAGTTTATCCAACTTTTCCGCTTGCTTCGAGAGGGACGTTTTATCACTCGAGAAGGATAAATCACTCGGGACAATGTCCTCAATCGTAGGTTCTGAAGAAGGGTCAAAAAGTTCTTTACCTTTAGAGGGAGAAACTTTAGAGGAAGAACTTGAGACATTCAGGTTTGGAGAAGAAGGGGTATTACCAGATAACCCCTCGCGCGATGACCTTGAAGAACGAAGTCTTCCCTGTTTGTCCTTGCTAAGGCTGAGTGAAGAAGGGGCATTAGGAAACTGAGCAAGGTTCGGGATCTTTCTGGGATTAGATTTTGAAGATGCCATTGCCGATTAAAATTGATTCTTGGAAGAAGAGAAAAAGGGATTACTGGATGCCGAAGAAAGTTCAAGATTCAGAGTATGGTAAAGAGGCAACTAGTAAAACTAAAGAGGTATAAATGAAAAAATATATTAAGGAGAACTGTCACCTCTCGAAAAGAAAGGTTAAGAAAGCCTAGAAAAAAGGGTGTAGGGCTGCCGGGTCAAATCAGAAGGCAACACGTGTAAAGAGCATTAAATAGAGGAGACAATTGAAGTGCCAACACTGACACAACATTTATGATTTCAAAAATTCCCTTTTGTAAGAAACCACTTCCCATATATTTAAACGATAAATAAATGGAAAGTGGGAGGACTATCTGTATTGGGAAAAAACTTTTCATGACGTGGCAAGACACGTGGAATATCAAACAAGGAATTTTATTATTTTGAGGAGGAGATACGAAGAAATAAAATAGGCACGGGGTGAAATTTAATTAAGAAGGCCCGTACTTGATTAAGAAGTCCCGTACCTATTTAGAACAGGTAAGGACGTAATTATGGAGATGAAGAATATCAGCGGAAAATAGACACGAGCTTCGTATCTATTCAAAACATCCAGAAGCAACGGGTCAATAAGTATTTGAAGCATGGATCTGAAGGCAGAGAGGAGTCTAAATTCAATCATTAAATACCTTATACGTTAGAGGATCAGCATTTATTGAAAATTATTGTGTAACAACCTATTTAATATCATTTATTCTTCATTAAATCTGACGTTTTATTCCTCCATCTAGAGTCAACTATAAGAGGAGGAAGTTAAGCCCATTGTAAGGGGCATCAATCACTGAAATACAATCTTTCTTACTGTCTATTCTAATTATTGAAAGACTATTACAATTTTTCGGTCTCTCGATTATCAGTAACCCGATTTTTCTATTATTTTCTAGTTTTAATCGAAGTTCAATATTTTGGTTAAACACTATAGTAGAATGCGTAACTCATACCTGAATTTATGTACCATTATTATCACCAAAATTATCTTCTTCCCCCATTTATGTACAAAGAAGATCAGAGATTTAGTCTATGGCATTATAGTTATATGCTTGCAAACAAAAGATATATAAAAATTGTTTGAAGAGATTGTAATGATGATCAAAGACAAACCTTTGTTAACTGAAGTTTTTTGTGTTGTTTCTAACTTTGTATGTTGTATATGCTTGGTGTGGAAGGCGGGTTGTTTGATTCTCCATGGAGAAAGATCCGTGAACGTGGATTAGTATGCCTTTTTGAAAGAAATTGCAAGGAAGATGAAGTTATTTCATAATTTTTACAGATAAAAGTGGGAGTTAAAAAAAATCGCTTGTTGTTGAAAATAGCAAAACAGTTTTTGACTTAGCAGTTTGAGTATCTACTGTTAAAGCATCGTGGGTTTGAAGTGCCAAAACTGTAGAAGTTGATATTTATTAGGTCAAAGACGTGAAAGAAGAAGTTATATTATGTGTTGGTTTCATAACGGTATTTTATTTTTTCGAAACAATTGATAAAATTAAATAAATAAATTAAATTTGAGTTAAATTTTAACATTAAGATATTATGTAGAAAAAGAAACAGTTACAACTGAAACGTGTAGAAGCCCACTGTTATTTTTGAGGAAGCTGGTAGTTTATTCCAAATAAAATAATTTAATAATTGAAAAAAAATTACAATAACAAAAATGCACAGAAGACATTTGACGGGTTTTAGAAGAATGGTTTGAAGGCTAATCCAATTAGTGTAGTTCCTAATAATTAGGAGCAATGTCTTAACATGCCATGTGTCATGTTATTGTTTTGCCATTTGGTTTCACGAGGGGTTTTTGTCCTTTGTTTATATATATATATATATATATATATATATATATATATATATATATATATATATATATATATATATATATATATATATATATATATATATATATATATATATATATATATATATATATATATATATATATATATATATATATATATATATATATATATATATATATATATATATATATATATATATATATATATATATGAATTCCAAATAAAATAATTTAATAATTGAAAAAAAATTAAAATAACAAAAATGCACAGAAGACATTTGACGGGTTTTAGAAGAATGGTTTGAAGGCTAATCCAATTAGTGTAGTTCCTAATAATTAGGAGCAATGTCTTAACATGCCATGTGTCATGTTATTGTTTTGCCATTTGGTTTCACGAGGGGTTTTTGTCCTTTGTTTATATATATATATATATATATATATATATATATATATATTTGGACATGGATCCAGGAGAAACTAGTACTAAAAGTACTAGATTAGAAAAGGTAGATATACCTCTTAATCTTGATATATTGAATAAATGGACTATTCCTAAAGTCCCTATGAAAACCATTTATGATTATGGTTTGTTTGATAAACTGTCTAATAAACAGTTGATTAAAACGACAGAGCAATCTTTAGCTCTAAACTCATCTGAACAGACGATTCGTTTACTCAGTAAGAGAGATATTTCTTCTTATAAAAACATGTATAATTATTTGCATATTGGTATGGTTCAAATTGCTTTTAAACCTTTAACCCTTAAAGGGTTACCAGAGACTTTCCTAGCAGCTCTTAGAGATGCTAGAAATTTAAATTTTAGACAGTCTCTAATGGGTTCGATTGAATCTATTGTCGCCTATGGTCCAGTATATTTCAATACTCAACCCAATTTACAATTATCTCTTTCTGATGTTAATATTCTTGATGCCTTGACATTAAATGTCAAAACTCATGGTTATAACTATGCTCCGGGTTCAGAACTTATATGTTTGTCTTATAGAATTTATTTTAAATTATTGTCTACTTTAAATCCGAAATGTAAGTTATATGATACATCCGATCAAACGATTTTGGTAGAAACTAATTTTGCCAAATCAAAGGTCACCACTAGGAGACCTATTAAGTGGGAAGAAATTAATTTTCCAACCACTTGGACCTTAAATTCGGTCATATCTCCCGAACAGATTACTAATGCTGTTTCTCGGGACGAGTATTCTCATATTACTCAAAATCCCGATGGAAGGATTTGTATCCAGTTTGATAACGAGACCCCTATTTATAGCAGAAGGTCAATTTCTAGCCATTTCCCGGCTATTCAGCATATCTCTCCTATAGAAAAGGTGGTCTATGGACCAGCTCGAAAGAGTGCCGCATCACCGCATACGATTTCCAGTAGAGATAATAATAGCTACGTTGAAGAGGTACGAATCAACCCTCAAACAAATATTGTCCAGGATAGTAAAAATGTCCCGGATAAGGACATTCCTTCCCCATCCGAAATGGATTTTGACCTAGATAGTACTTAATGATTCCACACCAAATTGATTTTAGTCCGGGTTCTCCGGCAAGAAAGTTTATTCAAAAAGAATTTTCTGATAAAAAATGGAACCAGTTTAAAACTTGGTTTTTTGACACTTATAGTGAAAATGATTTAAATTGTATTTCGCAAGAATTCTATGAAACTTGTGCTTTGCATAATCAAATCATATATTTTGTTCCCTGGTTTATAACCACTTATTTGCCTTATTACATTAAGGTACTAACACGTTCTTATCATGAAAGCGATGGTAAGATTGTTACCACTGTATATCCTCCTCAAGCCCCGTTTGTTTTACCAAATAGTACTGGTATAACATTTTCTGCTTTTCAAAAATTTATTGAAAAAAATGTCGAGCAAGTTAGTATTAACGAGATTAATAATCTGTTTTCTCAAAATAATTATTTGAGCCTTTATGTTAAAGTTTTAGGAGAACATATTAGTTCTCTTGATCAAAAGCTTGATAAGCTTACTGTTTTGATAAAGAATATGAGTAAAAAGACTACTATTGAGGTAACACATACTTCCAGTGTTGCTTCGACTTCAAATAGTCAAACTGTTCCAACTCATATTCAGCGTCCTCCTGAGATTACGGATTTTAAGTCTTCTACATTTAAAACTCTTGAAGACCTTCTCAATGAGAAATTTGCTAATCTCGATCTTAAACCGTTAAATCTTTCAAATGACTTTGCTGATAGAATAGAGTCCACTTCTGACTATAAAGAAGAAATTTGGTCAGAGTTTAATAAACTCAAAGGATCTAGAGGTTTGATTAAGCCAAATAGTAGGTATGGTGATAATCCGAGAATGACAATTTTTTATTATTCTCGACCTACTCCTCAAGATGTCTTAATTGAAGAACGTGACTGGAATCAGACTAATACGTCTTATAGTGGTACTCATATTTACGAATGGAATCTCGATGGTTTAACCGATAGACAGTTAACCATCCTTGTTCACAGAATACTAATGTATTCCACGATCTGTAAAGCTACTGGCAATACAGATAAAACTATTGCTAAAATGATAATCGCTGGCTTTACTGGCCAACTTCGTGGCTGGTGGGATAATAATCTTACTTCCCCTCAAAAGGCTTCAATCATGGAAGCCAAAGCCAAAGAAGCGGGTTTTGATAACCTAGGTCTTCCCCTTGCTGCAGATAGAGAAGATGCAGTCTATACTCTTATCTTGAATATTTTAGAGCATTTTAGTGGTAGATTTACCAACCAAAATGAAAATGTTCGTATTCTTTTGTAACGACCCGGCCCGTCGTTACGGGAATTACCACCCTGTTATGTTGAAATTGTATGTTTTATGCTTTTGTATCAGTGTTAAAGTCTATCGGGTGAGTTAGGAGTGAATTGGATTGAAAATGAGGCATATAGCCTTTTTGAAGGAGACTTGAATAAGGAAAGTCAACCCGAAGTTGACTATTTGGTTAGAGGGCTCGGAATCGGATTCTGATGATTCGGTTAGTTCCGAAAGGTGATTTGTGACTTAGGGGAGCAATCGGAATTGAATTTGGAGGCCCGGTGTAGAAATAGGCTTGAATTGGCTAAGGTTGAATTTTGGCGAAATCCGAACGGTAGGTGAGATTTTGATCCGGGGTCGGAATGGAATTCCGACAGTGGCAGTAGCTTCGTTAGGTGATTTTGGATGTGCCTGCAAAATTTCACGTCATTCGGACGTCGTTTGGTCGGGTTTTTGATTGAATGCGTAATTCGGAAAGTTTTAAGAAACTTAGGCTTGAATTAGTGTGTAATTGGTGATTTTGATGTTTAGGATGGTGTTTTTATGTTATGAGAAAGTTTGAATGAGGTAATGTGATATACTGGTGGCTTTGATTGAGGTCCCGGGGGCCTCGGGGTGATTTCGGATGGCTAACGGGAATTTTTGAGTTGAAAAATGCAGCAGAAAAATTGCAGAGAAATTTTGTTCTATGCGTTTGAGTTGAAAAATGCAGTAGAAAAATTGCAGAGAAATTTTGTTCTATGCGATCGCAATGCTCTGATGCGATCGCATAGTGTTAGCTACAGTACCCAGGATTTTGTTCTATGCAATCGCATAGGCTAAGCTACAGTGCCTGGAGAGTTTGTTCTACGCGATCGCAATGCTCTAATGCGATCGCATAGTGTTAGCTACAGTACCCAGTATTTTGTTCTATGCAATCGCATAGTGTTAGCTACAGTGCCCGGAGAGTTTGTTCTATGCAATCGCAATGCTCTGATGCGATCGCATAGTGTTAGCTACAGTACCGGACAGAATGTTAAAAACATTTCAGTCGCGAAAACAACCCATTTTTCCACCATTTTTGGCCGTTCTTGAGAGCTTTTGGACGGGAATTGAAGGGATTTCGACGGGGAATCATTGGAGGTAAGTTTTATGAGTTAAATACATGTTTTTATACAAGAATCATCCATGGAATTCATGAATCTATAGCTAAAAATCAAGAAAATAGGGCTTTGAGCAAAAACCTTAAATTTAGGATTTGAAGGACCATTTGTGGTCCGAATTGGGAGTTCTTGGTATGTACGGACTCGTGGCGAGATGAGGATTCCGAAAATGTGAATTTCAGAATTTTTCGAGATGTGGGCCTGGGGCTCGGGTTTTGCCAATTTCGTGATTTTTGATATTTTTCGAGTTCTTTCGATTGGGTTATGTTCCATTAGCCTATTTTGATATATTTGTACTGATTTTGGCTAGTTTGACGTGCGTGGATGCCGGTCCGAGGAGCTAAGGCGTCGCGAGCATGAAGCTTCTACCGGTTCGAGGTGAGTGGTAGTAGTAAATAATGTACCGAGGGTTTGAAACCCCGTACTAGCACTTCACAGTGCTATATTGAGATGAGACACGCGTTCTATGACGGGCGTGGTGACATTGTGATTGGGGGTTCGGACTTAGTCCTTCCCGACTAATAGTATACTGTGTGTTATGACTGATAATAAGTTTATAACTGTGCAATTGGGCTGATAGCCATGTTTGGGGCCTTGTGCCGATCTGTAGAGCATTAGGGAACCTATAGAGCTAGGTGACCCTTATATTGTGTTGGAAGCATACACTCAGCCATAGCTCTAGCCGTATAGTATAATATGAGCCCGTACTAGATGTGTACATTGAGAGAGATTATCTAGGGTGGAATTCCCTATTCTAGCTGAGCGGGCCTGAAAGGCCAAGTCTATACCGATTGAGATGAGACAGGGTCAATGAGCCAGTACTAGATGTGTACATTGAGAAAGCTTATCTAGGGTGGAATTTCCCGTTCTAGCTGAGTGGGCCTGAAAGGCCAAGTCTATATTGATCGAGACAGGGTCAAAGACCCAATGTGATATATTATATTGGGCCTGAGAGTCCAAGTATATACTGACTGGGATAGGGTCGAGGACCCATTATGAGGTATTATATATATATATACCTATATTGGATCGGGCTGCGTCGAGGACCCATTATGAGGTAGTATATATATATACCTACATTGGATCGGGCTGCACGCCGCAGCAGTATATATATTGGATCGGACTGCACGCCGCAATAATATACATGTAATATAAATGTGGGACGGACTGCACGCTGCAGTATTATTGCGCTTGGGCTGCAGGAGCCCCTTCGAGGTCTGAGTCTGCACACATTCTCAGTGAGCACTGGTGTATATTATGGGATCGGCCTGCGCGCCGCAGCAGTATAAATATATATACATATATATATATTGGATCGGACTGCACACCGCAGTAATATATGGTGGACCTGGCTGCACGCCATAGCACCATAGCGCTTGGGCCTAGGGAGCCCCTCCGAAGTCTGTATACACCCCCAGTGAGCGCCATCGACGTTAAATGGAGCGGGATGCGCGCCGCAGCGGTATATGTATTGGAGCGGGCTGCGCACCGCAGCATTATACTTATTCATATTCATATATATACTAAAATATTTATATGTTATAGACAGATGTATATGTCTCCATATATTGAGATGGCTCTATACCGTAGTGGTACGAGCGAGGATGTGGTCAGTGTGGGACCTAGATGAGATAGACGTGGACTGGAGATCATAGTACTCATTATAGTGATGATTAACCTGTGGGGGTTGCCTTAGAACTGTTTAGTGATAGTACAGAGTTCTTATTTTCGCTATTGTTTATTATTGTTACTCACCGAGTTGAAATATACTCACCCCACTCCCCGCACTTTTTGTGCGTATATACAGATTCATGAGGGCAGCTGAGCTATCGCAATTGCTTTATTATTACTATCTCGTGGAGACTTCGAGGTAGCCGCCGACGTCCAGTACCCGACCTCTTTCTTTTTATCATTTTGTTGTCTCCATTCTCGGTTAGACTTGATTTTGTAGTAGATCTCATTTGTAGAGGCTCGGACTTGTGACACCACGATTTGGTTGGGACTGTGTTCTTGTATTGTTCTACACTTCTTGATTTGTTATGAAAACAGGCTAATCACGCCGATTAATCGGTATTAATTATACTTGGCTGGTTTAATCGGATAAGATGGTCGGGCTTGCCTAGCAATGTGTCGGGCGCCATCACGACCGAGGTTTGGGGTCGTGACAAGTTGGTATCGTAGCCTAGGTTAACAGTGTCTCGCGAGTCACGAGCCGGTTAGTAGAGTCTCGTGGATCGGTACGGGACGCCCGTACTTATCCTCGGAGGTCGCGAACCTTTAGGAAACACTTCACACTTCTTGGAATTCTTATCGTGCGTACTTGATTCAGCCTTGAGATATAATTTTTGAAATTCCTTCCACACGTCCGTGTACGCATCGAGCGCTCGGAATATAATTGCCTTATGGCTTGTGATTTCTCCGAACGAGGGGCGAAATATAATCCCCGTGAATTCATGTTGGGCCAGTCGGGAGGACTTGAGGCCAGATCTTTGTCTATGGCTTGAGCACCAAGGTACTAATTTCGCGAGCCGGTATATGAAGTGCATACGATCGGTATTGGTCTTTATTGTGATTTGATATATAGCCCTAGCTATGGGCGCGAGAAATATTTTCATCGCCTCTTAATTGGAAGGTAAAGTGCCTTATGTGTAGCGGAACGAGTTCAAACTCAGGAAGACTAAAGTGATTATGCTATGTGTATCCTGGTGGAAGGTATTGTACTGAGATGCTAAATTGAGGCGAGGTAAGTGGATTGGCTCTCATGTGTAATTGAAAGGTATTTGATATATGTTATGATTCGAGCAGGTGCAGTACATGCTCAAGTATAATTGTGATAATATGATTCGTATAGTATTGAGATTTAATGTTGTTGAAATACATTGTGATGTTTTGTTGAGTTGTGGATGTATTGTTAGAATGGTTTGGTGATTCTCTGGCAGGTGGATAGGCCAATTTACAAAGGAAACTCGGCCGAAATTTTTGGAAAATCCGGGACTTAGAAAAGATTTTGCCACCTAAAGAGGGGGCGTAACTGTTGTGTGTGAATGAATGCAAGAATTGCAAAAAGGTTAATATTTCTGATGATTCGAATCTCCGCCGAAGCTTGTAAATGACTGAGTTTAATCTAACTAGAACTTTGTGGCATCATTTGAGTAATAATGATATGAGTGGTTGAAAGTGCTTTGATGAATGGCTTCGAGCTAAGTTGGGGAGGTTGTTATTGATTATCTGATTGCACTGTCGTGTGCTGTGTTGGCTCTGTCTCTAGGTATGTTGGGAAATTTTGATAAAGGCTTATGGTGCTTCGTAGATTTGAAGAAATACTAGGATGTTTTGAACTACTGCTGGTAAGGAATGTCCGGTGTATAGAAAAGAAAGATAGCTGATTGTATCTGTAAGTAATCATGTTCTGCGATGTCAGAGTTCTAACAAAAACGAGTGGTTCTACTCAATAGGACAGTTGAATTACAGCTGAATAAGGGTGAATGATGCCCGAGAATGGTTTTGCAGTGTTCAAGATTTTGCTTGTAACAGTCGGGTGCCTTAAGATTGTGTATGTGGCTAAAGATGATGGTTTCGTTAGAAGAGATCGGTACTTGTGTTATATTATGTGAATGATGGGATTCTATGTAATCCGTATTGGAAGGTAATGATAACGAATTCAAATCGCAAGAGGTTCTTCAAAATAAAGTATTGTAGGATGTGATCCTTCTGGAAATATTGAGAGAGTATTCTATGGCCTATGTGCCTTAGACCGTGTGGTCTTGTGTATGAATCTCGTGTGGTAACATAAGTTGATGTATTGTGGTCCTTCAGTAAAGGAGAATATGAAATTAAAGATGAATCAGAAAGGAAACTGGATAAATGGAACAACTTGTTAATAAACCGAAGCGGTATGATAAAGAATACGACTAATTCCTGGTATGTGGTTGAAGTAATGAGTCTTGTAGATATTGTGCAATAAAGCTTTTGAGTGTTGGCAGTCGTGTAACCCGATATGGGTATAATATGTGTATAAGGACTCAGTCCTGGCAGTTTAAATTATGCAATGTGATTGGGAGAAAAAGTTTATGATGTGTTTTAATGTGGTTTGAAAAATGAGTGTATTTCCTGTTGGTATGCAAGGCTTGGAATGTGTAATGAGTTTTCTCTATATGGGATCATGAAAGTCCTTGACTAGTTGAGTGCGCTGATGTTTGAGGCGTAGGGAAAGGGATATGAATTTTCCCTGTTGTCTTATTATGGTATGGTATATGCGATGTATTATGGAAAGTTAATAACGGCATGTTCAAGGTTTTGAGATCAATTAATATTATATGAGGAGTCATTAAAATCCTCAAGCAACGTGGGCAGCTGCAGATAATCTGAGAATCAATCTTCCTGGTGATTTAGGAGAATGGTACTGCTATACTAGTATTTCGGCAGAGTCTATGGTCAAAAGGGCCAGGTAAAATAAACTGATAATATCTAGCGGTATGGTGGTATACTCCTGTTGGATCGACTGTAATAACTGAGTCCTTGATGACATAGTGAAATTTATGAATAGCTTTCGTGGTATGAATGGACGCTTGAGGTGCGTTATGTAATCGCACGGTGAAGTACGGAATCGGGCATAGTGATTCCTGTGTTATGTATGTGTTGGAGACTAGAAGTTCTCGTAACCCGGCTACGCAGCGGTGGTATATCGTGTGTATCAGCACAGTGTAGCGGTTATCGGAAATTGGAAGCCCTAGTGGCTATCTCGTCACTTGATATGACGAATTTGAATAATGATATATGATTGCAGGTTGGTTGTCATAAGTCAGGTTGTCTAGACTAATGTGATATGGACTATGTCAGAAAAATGTCACAAACTGCGTGGCAGAGTGCATCAGATCATGCTCTAGCAGGTAGATGTACCCTAGGGCCAGAGGACGGCTGGTAGGTATTGCTTTGTCAGTTGGGCCTTCGTGGAAGATGTCAGTGTAGAGGTATCTACCATTGATTCAGTTCCGGTATTGAGGGATTTTGTCGGATGAGTTTCATGTGACCGAGCTCGAGGCTATATATACATGTTTGTTGCAATGAGTAACTTGAGTCGATGTGCATTCCCTTTTGCTAGATTTATGCATGGATCGGGTGGCACGCCGCCACATGTATAGTATCTGGATCGGGTGGCACGCCGCCACATGTATAGTATCTGGATCGGGTGGCACGCCGCCACATGTATGGTATCTGGATCGGGTGGCACGCCGCCACGGGTATGCTATTGGAACGGGTTGCGCGCCGCAACAGTGTGATGTGGAAAATATAGTTTCCTATATCTTACCTTGTATACAATAGTTCCTAGCTTCCGAGGAATAGTCCGTATCGGTTTCGCTCGGGGAATAGCACATCGGTTGTGTCTTTTCGGGATTTGATAGCGTATATCTATCGTATCACCACGGGTGAGGTTGATTGCTTGGGTTCAAGACCTAGATCTGTGCGTGGCTAACCGTTTAGAGCTTAGTGGCTTGAGGTGTTTCATGAGTAATAATGTTGGGGTAGAATCACGAATCGTGGCAAGGCCACATGATGTGATGACCTTTCAAGAATGAGTCGTGCACTCCATTCCTATGATGTGAGATGGGATCTCGGTTATATATTATGATGGTACAAAGGAATTGAATTACAGCCTTGTTGTTGGAGTCAGTTGTCATAATTTGAGTATGTTTAGATGTTTCTATTGGAGCTCATGTTGTGCTCATCGTGGCTTAGGCCGGTGCTGAGGTGTCATATCACCAGTGAGGTGTGTTATAATCGAAATGATCGTCGAAGCCAATAATGAGTGTGAGTATATGTGATTTGAGCTAGTTAGAAAGGCAATACCGAGATTTGGCTCCGAATTTTGTTGTAGTATCAATTAAAAGGGAAATGGATTCATGAATGGTTGACCTGAGAGATGGGTTCGATATATCGCGTGTGCGGTTGCCGTTGGCGGGATATGAAGGTGTTGGAATAAGACTCTATCTAATGAAAAAGATTTTTCAGTTGGTATTTGGTTATCGTGGGAAATTATTGTGATTAGAGACTATTGTCTCGAGCGATTGGGTTGTTTGATACATCATATGATCTCACCCGGAGTGGTGAGTGTGGGTTATTGCAGTGGATTCTAGTGTATCGTGAATATAGACATGGGATTAGCAATTGGGATATGATTTCGGAAAGTGCAATGTGATTTATGGTTCGGATGGTCTGTGAAATTTTGACTATATGGTGTTTTCGGACTTATGTGAGATAGGATGACGTATGATCGCCGAATATATGTTGGGTAAGGTCATTCAGTTATTGAGTTGCTTCTAGTACCACTCTGGTACGCTCGAGGACGAGCGTTTGTTTAAGTTGGGGAGAATGTAACAACCCGGCCCGTCGTTACGGGAATTACCACCCCGTTATGTTGAAATTGTATGTTTTATGCTTTTATATCAGTGTTAAAGTCTATCGGGTGAGTTAGGAGTGAATTGGATTGAAAATGAGGCATATAGCCTTTTTGAAGGAGACTTGAATAAGGAAAGTCAACCCGGAGTTGACTATTTGGTTAGAGGGCTCGGAATCGGATTCCGATGATTCGGTTAGTTCCGGAAGGTGATTTGTGACTTAGGGGAGCGATCGGAATTGAATTTGGAGGCCCGGTGTAGAAATAAGCTTGAATTGGCTAAGGTTGAATTTTGGCGAAATCCGAACGGTAGGTGAGATTTTGATCCGGGGGTCGGAATGGAATTCCGACAGTTGCAGTAGCTTCGTTAGGTGATTTTGGATGTGCCTGCAAAATTTCAGGTCATTCGGACGTCGTTTGGTCGGGTTTTTGATTGAATGCGTAATTCGGAAAGTTTTAAGAAACTTAGGCTTGAATTAGTGTGTAATTGGTGATTTTGATGTTTAGGATGGTGTTTTTATGTTATGAGAAAGTTTGAATGAGGTAATGTGATATACTGGTGGCTTTGATTGAGGTCCCGGGGGCCTCGGGGTGATTTTGGATGGCTAACGGGAATTTTTGAGTTGAAAAATGCAGCAGAAAAATTGCAGAGAAATTTTGTTCTATGCGATCGCAATGCTCTGATGCGATCGCATAGTGTTAGCTACAGTGCCCGGAGAGTTTGTTCTATGCGATCGCAATGCTCTGATGCGATCGCATAGTGTTAGCTACAGTACCCAGGATTTTGTTCTATGCAATCGCATAGTGTTAGCTACAGTGCCCGGAGAGTTTGTTCTATGCGATCGCAATGCTCCGATGCGATCGCATAGTGTTAGCTACAGTACCCAGGATTTTGTTCTATGCGATCGCATAGGCTTAGCTACAGTGCCCGGAAATTTTGTTCTATGCGATCGCAATGCTCCGATGCGATCGCATAGTGTTAGCTACAGTACCGGACAGAATGTTAAAAACATTTCAGTCGCGAAAACAACCCATTTTTCCACCATTTTTGGCCGTTCTTGAGAGCTTTTGGACGGGAATTGAAGGGATTTCGACGGGGAATCATTGGAGGTAAGTTTTATGAGTTAAATACATGTTTTTATACAAGAATCATCCATGGAATTCATGAATCTATAGCTAAAAATCAAGAAAATAGGGCTTGGAGCAAAAACCTTAAATTTAGGATTTGAAGGACCATTTGTGGTCCGAATTGGGAGTTCTTGGTATGTACGGACTCGTGGCGAGATGAGGATTCCGAAAATGTGAATTTCAGAATTTTTCGAGATGTGGGCCCGGGGCTCGGGTTTTGCCAATTTCGTGATTTTTGATATTTTTCGAGTTCTTTCGATCGGGTTATGTTCCATTAGCCTATTTTGATATATTTGTACTGATTTTGACTAGTTTTGACGTGCGTGGATGCCGGTTCGAGGAGCTAAGGCGTCGCGAGCATGAAGCTTCTACCGGTTCGAGGTGAGTGGTAGTAGTAAATAATGTACCGAGGGTTTGAAACCCCGTACTAGCACTTCACAGTGCTATATTGAGATGAGACACGCGTTCTATGACGGGCGTGGTGACATCGTGATTGGGGGTTCGGACTTAGTCCTTCCCGACTAATAGTATACTGTGTGTTATGACTGATAATAAGTTTATAACTGTGCAATTGGGCCGATAGCCATGTTTGGGGCCTTGTGCCGATCTGTAGAGCATTAGGGAACCTATAGAGCTAGGTGACCCTTATATTGTGTTGGAAGCATACACTCAGCCATAGCTCTAGCTGTATAGTATAATATGAGCCCGTACTAGATGTGTACATTGAGAGAGATTATCTAGGGTGGAATTCCCTGTTCTAGCTGAGCGGGCCTGAAAGGCCAAGTCTATACCGATTGAGATGAGACAGGGTCAAAGACCCACTATGAGATGTTATATTGGGCCTGAAAGGCCAAGTCTATATTGACTGAGACAGTGTCAAAGACCCACTATGAGATGTTATATTGGGCCTGAAAGGCCAAGTCTATATTGACTGAGACAGGGTCAAAGACCCACTATGAGATGTTATATTGGGCCTGAAAGGCCAAGTCTATATTGACTGAGACAGGGTCGAGGACCCACTGTGAGATATTATATTGGACCTGAGAGGCCAAGTATATATTGACTGGGATAGGGTCGAGGACCCATTATGAGGTAGTATATATATATACCTACATTGGATCGGGCTGCACGCCGCAGCAGTATATATATTGGATCGGACTGCATATGTGGATTGGACTACACGCCGCAGTGATATACATGTGGAACGGACTGCACGCCGCAGTATTATTGCGCTTGGGCTGTAGGAGCCCCTTCGGAGTCCGAGTCCGCACACATTCTCAGTGAGCGCTGGTGTATATCATGGGATCGGGCTACACGCCGCAGCAGTATAATTATATATGTATATATATATTGGATCGGACTGCACGCCGCAGTGATATATGGTGGACCTGGCCGCACGCCATAGCACCATAGCGCTTGGGCCTAGGGAGCCCCTCCGAAGTCTGTATACACCCCCAGTGAGCGCCGTCGACGTTAAATGGAGCGGGCTGCGCGCCGCAGCGGTATATGTATTGGAGCGGGCTGCGCGCCGCAGCATTATACTTATTCATATTCATATATATACTGAAATATTTATATGTTATAGACGGATGTATATGTCTCCATATATTGAGATGGCTGTATACCGTAGTGGTACGAGCGAGGATGTGGTCAGTGTGGGACCTAGATGAGATAGATGTGGACTGGAGATCAGGGTACTCATTATAGTGATGACTAACCTGTGGGGGTTACCTTAGAACTGTTTAGTGATAGTACAGGAGTTCTTATTTTCAGTTATTGTTTATTATTGTTACTCACCGAGTTGAAATATACTCACCCCACTCCCCTGCACTTTTTGTGCAGATATACAGGTTCAGGAGGGCAGTTGAGCTATCGCAATTGCTTTATTATCCCCATTCCGTGGAGACTTCGAGGTAGCTGCCGACGTCCGCAGTACCTGACCTCTTCCTTTTTATCATTTTGTTGTCTCCATTCTGGTTAGACTTGATTTTGTAGTAGATCTCATTTGTAGAGGCTCGGACTTGTGACACCACGATTTGGTTGGGACTGTGTTCTTGTATTTCATTTCTACACTTCTTGATTTGTTATGAAAACAGGCTAATCACGCCGATTAATCAGTATTAATTATACTTGGCCGGTTTAATTGGATAAGATGGTCGGGCTTGCCTAGCAATGTGTTGGGCGCCATCACGACCGGGGTTTGGGGTCGTGACAACAATCCACCTCAATTATCTGAGATGTAAGAATCTCAGCGAATTTCGTTGGTATAAAGATACATTTCTTAGTCGGGTTATGGAATTACCCGAGAATGCTACCGATTTTTGGAAAGCAAAGTTTATAGATGGTCTTCCCCCTTGTTCGCCGAAAGGGTAAGAAATACCCTAAGGGGAAATAATACTCATATTCCCTATGACACCTTTACCTATGGTAATTTGGTAGGAATTTGTACCCAAGAAGGGTTAAAACTTTGTAATGAGCTACATCTAGCTCAACAAATTAAGAATACTAGGCGCCAAGAAAAATCTCAATTAGGAGACTTCTGTACCCAGTTTGGAATGCCTAATAACTCAAGAAAAAAGAGTTATAAGCGGCATAACGCTGATTATTCCGATAAGCTTTATCGAAAGAGAAGATCTAGATATAGATCGAAAGAAGAGCGTGATACTAGAAAGTCACATCGTAAATCTACTAGATTTGCAAAAAATAGATCCAAACGGGATCTTGCCAACATTAAGTGTTACAAATGTGGAAAATTTGGCCACATAGCTCCAAATTGTAAGCTTCAGAAACTTAAAGCTTTAGAGCTAGACAATGAATCTTACAACAAGGTTTATGGTCTTTTGTACACTTCCGGATCTGAATCGGATTATATCTCAGATTCTTCCGAATACGAATCCGAAGTTGACTTGATTAAATTAGATACTAATGAAGATCGTGATATATCTTCTTGTGTAACCTGTAATAGCACTGCTTGTACTTGTGAAAATGATGAATTTTATAAATTACAAGCTGTTTTTCAAGATTTGAATGTGCAAACTATTTCTTCTGAAAATGTCATAGATCTTTTAAAAGAAGTTACGGACGATAAACTTCGTCAAAAAATTATTAATTTTGCTTCAAGCTCTAGTAATACTACCGAGTCTTCAAATGATTTCTTTTCCAAGAAAAGGATTGAGTATACTCCCCCTTATACGATTGATGAAATCAATAGACGACGAGAAAATAGAGTCAATGTGACTCGCGATGCCTCTTTTAATGATCTAAAGGAGGAAATTGAAAATCTGAAAAGGGATATTAAATCTCTTAAACAGAATCAAATGATTCATGATCACCGAATTATTCAACTAGAAAATTATAATTCTCTAGTTCAGTCACCTACCGATAAAGGTAAAAATACTGCTACCGAGGAAAAGGAACCTCACTCTCTAGATATCAGTCCTGCTAAGGATATGTTTCTAGGAATGATGCAAATAGTGACTGCTCATAAATGGTACATTAATTGTACTATTCTCGTTAGTAACGATTTTACAATTTCTGGTGTTGCTATGATTGATAGTGGTGCAGATGTTAGTTGCATCCAAGAGGGATTAGTTCCCACTAAATATTTTCAAAAAACTACTCATATGGTTAAATCTGCTTCTGGCCATGCTTTAGATATAAAGTATAAACTGCCTAACACGCATATTTGTCAAAATAAAGTTTGCATTCCTCACTTCTTTTTTCTGGTTAAAAATCAGTTATATCCTCCTATTATTTTAGGAAATCCTTTTATAAACGCCGTTTATCCTTTTACCAATATTGATGCAAAAGGTTTTAATGCTACTTATAATAATAAAAATATTTATTATTTTTTTGTTACAAATCCCGTAACTCGTGATATCAATGCTTTAATTGACATGAAACAAAAGCATGTAGATTCTTTGCAATTAGAACTATTTAGCATGAACATATTTGATACAATAAATTCTGCTAAAACAAAAGAAAAAATCAATTTGATTTCTAAAAAATTGGCTATTGATATTTGTGCCGATCATCCTAGTGCTTTTTGGAACCGGAAAAAGCATATTGTTACTCTTCCTTACGAAGATACTTTTTCTGAGGATAATATTCCCACAAAATCACGACCATGCCAGATGAATTCAGAATTGGTCGCCTTTTGTAAAACTGAGATTGATAGTCTCTTACAAAGAGGTCTGATAAAGCCCTCAAAATCCCCTTGGTCTTGTTCGGCATTTTACGTTAATAATGCTGCAGAAAAAGAACGAGGAATTCCCCGATTAGTTATCAATTACAAACCTCTTAATAAGAGTTTAAAATGGATTAGGTATCCGATCCCCAATAAAAGGGATCTTCTTTCTCGTTTATATGATGCTAATATATTTTCAAAATTCGATTTAAAGTCTGGTTATTGGCAGATTCAAATTTTCAAAGAGCATACTTATAGAACTGCTTTTAATGTTCCCTTTGGACAATATGAATGGAATGTTATGCCATTTGGTCTAAAAAATGCTCCTTCTGAATTTCAAAAAATCATGAATGACATTTTTAATCCATATTTGGATTTCATCATTGTTTATATTGACGATATTTTGGTTTATTCCAAAACCTTTGAAACACATATCAAACATCTTGATATTTTCAAAAAGATTGTCATACAAAATGGTTTGGTAATTTCTAAACCAAAAATGAGTTTATTTCAAACTGATGTTAGATTTTTAGGTCATAATATTTCTCATGGAAAGATAACCCCTATACAACGTGCAATTGAATTTGCTTCTAAATTTCCTGATATTATTACTGATAGAACTCAATTACAAAGGTTCTTAGGAAGCCTTAATTATGTCTCCCCTTTTATTAAAGACTTGTCGCGTGATTTAGCCCCATTATACGACCGGCTAAAAAAGACCTATAAACAGCCTTGGACTAATTTACATACAAAAATAGTCCAAAATATTAAGCAAAGGGTAAAAGCTTTACCCTGCTTAACTTTGGCCAATCCTACTTGGCAAAAGATTATTGAGATTGATGCATCCAACATCGGTTATGGTGGGATTTTGAAACAAATAAATCCCATTGATAAAAGAGAATATCTGATAAGATATCACTCTGGAAAGTGGAACGATGCCCAGAAGAAATATGCTACCGTGGCCCACGAAATGTTGACAATTGTCAAATGTGTTTTAAAATTTCAAGACGATTTGTCAAATATATGTTTTTAATAAAAACGGATGCCCAATCTGTCAAATATATGTTTGACAAAGATTTTAAGCATGATGTTTCTAAGCTCATGTTTGCTAGATGGCAGGCTCAACTAGCACCTTTTGATTTTGAAATTGTTTATAAAAAGGGAATTGATAACTCTCTTCCTGACTTTTTATCTCGTGAATATCTTGAATAATGAGTTATTACACCAACTTCTTCAACGATGAGACTCTTATTTCCATTATAAGAGCGATTCCTTTAAATAAAGACTTACAAAGTCTTATTATTGATAAAGTAATCACTTTGATTATGGACGATGATTTTGAATTTTCAATTCATGATTATTCTGATGTTTCTAATCAAGATCTTAATTGGTTATACCGTGATGAAGATTTCTACTTTTCTGAATGATTTACTATCTGTGCATAATGGACCCTCCTTGGGCCACCAGAGGAAGAGGTAAGGGAAAAACACCCTCTCGATCATCCTCAAATTATCAAAATCGATCATATCAAGGATCGTCATATGGATCCTCATCTTCCCCAGTAATACAATCGGGAAGAAAACAATTGATAAATTCAAAAATTGTCCAGCAAGAAGAATCTTCTTCTTCTTCTTCAATACATCTGGAAGATATCCCAGAAGACAATCCGTTATACGGGCACTTACAAGCATATTTAGCCAGCAAAAAGCAAAGTGATACATTTGCTTCAATCGCTAAAGAGGATGAAGATACTAAATCCTATGAGAAATTGCTCAAGAAAGAAATGATATTTCTTTTGGAAAACTCTGAAATTCAGAGAAAAGACGAGCCGTGGAAGATATTCCAGAGATACCTTATTAATGGATTATATTATCCGGGTGAATCATATAAAACCCGATCTTATTATGAAACTATCCTTACAACTACGGGTAGTGCAGAGATTCAACACTTCTCTGGTTACAATACTTCCGAGAATGTTTATAGCTTCTCAAAGATTATTATCAAACAGATAATATCTGTTGACGAATGGGGAATATCTACCATGAAAGAAAGGCAGATAAGTCTAAACAAATCCCTTATGAGTTTCACCTACTGGGATTATATCATAGCATTTGATAAAGTGCTATACTACAATAATGATCGACATAAGCATACTTGGTTTATCAAGATATGTGCGAAGATATTCTCTGCACCTATTCCAAACTGGTTTATAAACTGGTGGTCATATCATGGCCCTACGGTAAATATTTTACCTGAACCATTTCTGAAGTTATACAAAGAATGGACGAAGATTTCGCCTTTTCTTACCCAGTTATACCATGCAGATCATATATGTTTTTTGGAACGTATAGATCAATTATATTTCTTTATTGAATTCTCAATCCCTTGGATTCATAAATGGAATCCAGAATTCGGTTATACCGAAGAAAAAATCCCTTGCTTATACAGGGTATTTTACAATAATTTTTGGGATAAATTAATGAAAATTGATCCCAAAACAAAGCAACTTTATGGACAAGAGTTATTAGACACCATTAAGTCACAAATCCAGTTATACTCGGAGGTGTCTCAGAAAACCATCTTATATGATGACTGTTCAGTGAGGCATATTGCCCGAAGAATCTCTATTCAGGAAGGAGATAAGACCGAACTAATCCAGCAATACCTGGACGAAGTTAAAAGAAACTTGATAGAGACTATTAATAAAACTGAAAAGTCTGACTCATCAATGCAAAGTGAAACAAGCAACGAAGATTTACAAGACTCTCAGCCGATGGAAACTGAGAAAATATTATCTGATAACGAGATCCGCAAGGTGGAAAATTTCCTCCAAACAATGGAAAAAGACGGAAAAAAGAAACAGTAAAGCCACCAGACCCACTGACAAGACAGGTGAACAGTAGATATACTGTGCAAAGGCCCGCATGAGGGACCTACTTACTATTCATGAATAGTAGAAACACTGTATAAACAGTAAAAACATTGTGTATGGGCCCACATAAGGGACCCACTTTTTACTATTGATAGATTCTTTTTTCTTTTATAAATAGAAGCCTTCATTCATTAGGAAGGCAAGGAAGAAAATACCTTTCTTCTTGAAAGCTCTCTCTCTCTCTCTCTCTCTCTCTCTCTCTCTTCTCTATTGTAAACATCTCTTTCTCTTTGTAAAGTTTTATTTTCAAGAAAGAATACAGTGATACGTATTCTCCAAAGGGCTAAGGTACTTTTGTTCTTCATCTCTTCTGTCTTCTCCTTCTCCTCTCTGTAAGCCGTGACTATGTCCGGCTAAGAATATTCATGTCTATGTTAGTTTTCTAACGTCTTATACTTGTTTACTATGAAAGATCTAGACTTATCAAAATATAAAGGAATTTTATAAAGAATTTTTGACTTGGTTCCGAGATGGTGGTACAGTCGGGTACATTACTATCTTTATTAGCTCCGTTTAACAAGCCGTGTTTTAAGCCCGCTAAGCTAAGTGCGCTAGGGCATCTTCATCACGGTCAGAATGGTTAGACAAGAGCTAGTATAGATAACTAGTGTGTTCCAGACAGGCCCCTTGCTCGGGTAAAAGGTTACCATACAGTCATTAAGCTTTGTAAAATTCTTCTATATTTTCGACTCTTGAGTCCTTATTGATTGTGCGGATTACCGCCAATCCTTAAGCTAAAGGATACAATTTACTGTATCTGTGTATAGGCTACGCGGACTACCGCATGCCTATCCAAGACATGAAATATTTGAACATGGATCCAGGAGAAACTAGTACTAAAAGTACTAGATTAGAAGAGGTAGATATACCTCTTAATCTTGATTTATTGAATAAATGGACTATTCCTAAAGTCCCTATGAAAACCATTTATGATTATGGTTTGTTTGATAAACTGTCTAATAAACAATTGATTAAAACGACAGAGCAATCTTTAGCTCTAAACTCATCTGAACAGACTATTCGTTTACTCAGTAAGAGAGATATTTCTTCTTATAGAAACATGTATAATTATTTGCATATTGGTATGGTTCAAATTGCTTTTAAACCTTTAACCCTTAAAGGGTTACCGGAGACTTTCCTAGCAGCTCTTAGAGATGCTAGAAATTTAAATTTTAGACAGTCTCTAATGGGTTCGATTGAATCTACTGTCGCCTATGGTCCAGTATATTTCAATACTCAACCCAATTTACAATTATCTCTTTCTGATGTTAATATTCTTGATGCCTTGACATTAAATGTCAAAACTCATGGTTATAACTATGCTCCGGGTTCAGAACTTATATGTTTGTCTTATAGAATTTATTTTAAATTATTGTCTACTTTAAATCCGAAATGTAAGTTATATGATACATCCGATCAAACGATTTTGGTAGAAACTAATTTTGCCAAATCAAAGGTCACCACTAGGAGACCTATTAAGTGGGAAGAAATTAATTTTCCAACCACTTGGACCTTAAATTCGGTCATATCTCCCGAACAGATTACTAATGCTGTTTCTCGGGACGAGTATTCTCATATTACTCAAAATCCTGATGGAAGGATTTGTATCCAGTTTGATAACGAGACCCCTGTTAATAGCAGAAGGTCAATTTCTATCAATTTCCCGGCTATTCAGCATATCTCTCCTATAGAAAAGGTGGTCTATGGACCAGCTCGAAAGAGTGCCGCATCACCGCATACGATTTCCAGTAGAGATAATAATAGCTACGTTGAAGAGGTACGAATCAACCCTCAAACAAATATTGTCCAGGATAGTAAAAATGTCCCGGATAAGGACATTCCTTCCCCATCCGAAATGGATTTTGACCTAGATAGTACTTAATGATTCCACACCAAATTGATTTTAGTCCGGGTTCTCCGGCAAGAAAGTTTATTCAAAAAGAATTTTCTGATAAAAAATGGAACCAGTTTAAAACTTGGTTTTTTGACACTTATAGTGAAAATGATTTAAATTGTATTTCGCAAGAATTCTATGAAACTTGTGCTTTGCATAATCAAATCATATATTTTGTTCCCTGGTTTATAACCACTTATTTGCCTTATTACATTAAGGTACTAACACGTTCTTATCATGAAAGCGATGGTAAGATTGTTACCACTGTATATCCTCCTCAAGCCCCGTTTGTTTTACCAAATAGTACTGGTATAACATTTTCTGCTTTTCAAAAATTTATTGAAAAAAATGTCGGGCAAGTTAGTATTAACGAGATTAATAATCTCTTTTCTCAAAATAATTATTTGAGCCTTTATGTTAAAGTTTTAGGAGAACATATTAGTTCTCTTGATCAAAAGCTTGATAAGCTTACTGTTTTGATAAAGAATATGAGTAAAAAGACTACTATTGAGGTAACACATACTTCCAATGTTGCTTCGACTTCAAATAGTCAAACTGTTCCAACTCATATTCAGCGTCCTCCTGAGATTACGGATTTTAAGTCTTCTACATTTAAAACTCTTGAAGACCTTCTCAATGAGAAATTTGCTAATCTCGATCTTAAACCGTTAAATCTTTCAAATGACTTTGTTGATAGAATAGAGTCCACTTCTGACTATAAAGAAGAAATTTGGTCAGAGTTTAATAAACTCAAAGGATCTAGAGGTTTGATTAAGCCAAATAGTAGGTATGGTGATAATCCGAGAATGACAAATTTTTATTATTCTCGACCTACTCCTCAAGATGTCTTAATTGAAGAACGTGACTGGAATCAGACTAATACGTCTTATAGTGGTACTCATATTTACGAATGGAATCTCGATGGTTTAACCGATAGACAGTTAACCATCCTTGTTCATAGAATACTAATGTATTCCACGATCTGTAAAGCTACTGGCAATACAGATAAAACTATTGCTAAAATGATAATCGCTGGCTTTACTGGCCAACTTCGTGGCTGGTGGGATAATAATCTTACTTCCCCTCAAAAGGCTTCAATCATGGAAGCCAAAGCCAAAGAAGCGGGTTTTGATAACCTAGGTCTTCCCCTTGCTGCAGATAGAGAAGATGCAGTCTATACTCTTATCTTGAATATTTTAGAGCATTTTAGTGGTAGATTTACCAACCAAAATGAAAATGTTCGTATTCTTTTAAATAGTCTGAGATGTAAGAATCTCAGCGAATTTCGTTGGTATAAAGATACATTTCTTAGTCGGGTTATGGAATTACCCGAGAATGCTACCGATTTTTGGAAAGCAAAGTTTATAGATGGTCTTCCCCCTTGTTCGCCGAAAGGGTAAGAAATACCCTAAGGGGAAATAATACTCATATTCCCTATGACACCTTTACCTATGGTAATTTGGTAGGAATTTGTACCCAAGAAGGGTTAAAACTTTGTAATGAGCTACATCTAGCTCAACAAATTAAGAATACTAGGCGCCAAGAAAAATCTCAATTAGGAGACTTCTGTACCCAGTTTGGAATGCCTAATAACTCAAGAAAAAAGAGTTATAAGCGTCATAACGCTGATTATTCCGATAAGCCTTATCGAAAGAGAAGATCTAGATATAGATCGAAAGAAGAGCGTGATACTAGAAAGTCACATCGTAAATCTACTAGATTTGCAAAAAATAGATCCAAACGGGATCTTGCCAACATTAAGTGTTACAAATGTGGAAAATTTGGCCACATAGCTCCAAATTGTAAGCTTCAGAAACTTAAAGCTTTAGAGCTAGACAATGAATCTTACAACAAGGTTTATGGTCTTTTGTACACTTCCGGATCTGAATCGGATTATATCTCAGATTCTTCCGAATACGAATCCGAAGCTCACTTGATTAAATTAGATACTAACGAAGATCGTGATATATCTTCCTGTGTAACCTGTAATAGCACTGCTTGTACTTGTGAAAATGATGAATTTTATAAATTACAAGCTGTTTTTCAAGATTTGAATGTGCAAACTATTTCTTCTGAAAATGTCATAGATCTTTTAAAAGAAGTTACGGACGATAAACTTCGTCAAAAAATTATTAATTTTGCTTCAAGCTCTAGTAATACTACCGAGTCTTCAAATGATTTCTTTTCCAAGAAAAGGATTGAGTATACTCCCCCTTATACGATTGATGAAATCAATAGACGACGAGAAAATAGAGTCAATGTGACTCGCGATGCCTCTTTTAATGATCTAAAGGAGGAAATTGAAAATCTGAAAAGGGATATTAAATCTCTTAAACAGAATCAAATGATTCATGATCACCGAATTATTCAACTAGAAAATTATAATTCTCTAGTTCAGTCACCTACCGATAAAGGTAAAAATACTGCTACCGAGGAAAAGGAACCTCACTCTCTAGATATCAGTCCTGCTAAGGATATGTTTCTAGGAATGATGCAAATAGTGACTGCTCATAAATGGTACATTAATTGTACTATTCTCGTTAGTAACGATTTTACAATTTCTGGTGTTGCTATGATTGATAGTGGTGCAGATGTTAGTTGCATCCAAGAGGGATTAGTTCCCACTAAATATTTTCAAAAAACTACTCATATGGTTAAATCTGCTTCTGGCCATGCTTTAGATATAAAGTATAAACTACTCATTTGTCAAAATAAAGTTTGCATTCCTCATTTCTTTTTTCTGGTTAAAAATCGGTTATATCCTCCTATTATTTTAGGAACTCCTTTTATAAACGCTGTCTATCCTTTTACCAATATTGATGCAAAAGGTTTTAATGCTACTTATAATAATAAAAATATTTATTATTCTTTTGTTACAAATCCCGTAACTCGTGATATCAATGCTTTAATTGACATGAAACAAAAGCATGTAGATTCTTTGCAATTAGAACTATTTAGCATGAACATATTTGATACAATAAATTCTGCTAAAACAAAAGAAAAAATCAATTTGATTTCTAAAAAATTGGCTATTGATATTTGTGCCGATCATCCTAGTGCTTTTTGGAACCGGAAAAAGCATATTGTTACTCTTCCTTACGAAGATACTTTTTCTGAGGATAATATTCCCACAAAATCACGACCATGCCAGATGAATTCAGAATTGGTCGCCTTTTGTAAAACTGAGATTGATAGTCTCTTACAAAGAGGTCTGATAAAGCCCTCAAAATCCCCTTGGTCTTGTTCGGCATTTTACGTTAATAATGCTGCAGAAAAAGAACGAGGAATTCCCCGATTAGTTATCAATTACAAACCTCTTAATAAGAGTTTAAAATGGATTAGGTATCCGATCCCCAATAAAAGGGATCTTCTTTCTCGTTTATATGATGCTAATATATTTTCAAAATTCGATTTAAAGTCTGGTTATTGGCAGATTCAAATTTTCAAAGAGCATACTTATAGAACTGCTTTTAATGTTCCCTTTGGACAATATGAATGGAATGTTATGCCATTTGGTCTAAAAAATGCTCCTTCTGAATTTCAAAAAATCATGAATGACATTTTTAATCCATATTTGGATTTCATCATTGTTTATATTGACGATATTTTGGTTTATTCCAAAACCTTTGAAACACATATCAAACATCTTGATATTTTCAAAAAGATTGTTATACAAAATGGTTTGGTAATTTCTAAACCAAAAATGAGTTTATTTCAAACTGATGTTAGATTTTTAGGTCATAATATTTCTCATGGAAAGATAACCCCTATACAACGTGCAATTGAATTTGCTTCTAAATTTCCTGATATTATTACTGATAGAACTCAATTACAAAGGTTCTTAGGAAGCCTTAATTATGTCTCCCCTTTTATTAAAGACTTGTCGCGTGATTTAGCCCCATTATACGACCGGCTAAAAAAGACCTACAAACAGACCTTGGACTAATTTACATACAAAAATAGTCCAAAATATTAAGCAAAGGGTAAAAGCTTTACCTTGCTTAACTTTGGCCAATCCTACTTGGCAAAAGATTGTTGAGACTGATGCATCCAACATCGGTTATGGTGGGATTTTGAAACAAATAAATCCCATTGATAAAAGAGAATATCTGATAAGATATCACTCTGGAAAGTGGAACGATGCCCAGAAGAAATATGCTACTGTGGCCCACGAAATGTTGACAATTGTCAAATGTGTTTTAAAATTTCAAGACGATTTATACAATCATAAGTTTTTAATAAAAACTGATGCCCAATCTGTCAAATATATGTTTGACAAAGATTTTAAGCATGATGTTTCTAAGCTCATGTTTGCTAGATGGCAGGCTCAACTAGCACCTTTTGATTTTGAAATTGTTTATAAAAAGGGAATTGATAACTCTCTTCCTGACTTTTTATCTCGTGAATATCTTGAATAATGAGTTATTACACCAACTTCTTCAACGATGAGACTCTTATTTCCATTATAAGAGCGATTCCTTTAAATAAAGACTTACAAAGTCTTATTATTGATAAAGTAATCACTTCGATTATGGACGATGATTTTGAATTTTCAATTCATGATTATTCTGATGTTTCTAATCAAGATCTTAATTGGTTATACCGTGATGAAGATTTCTACTTTTCTGAATGATTTACTATCTGTGCATAATGGACCCTCCTTGGGCCACCAGAGGAAGAGGTAAGGGAAAAACACCCTCTCGATCATCCTCAAATTATCAAAATCGATCATATCAAGGATCGTCATATGGATCCTCATCTTCCCCAGTAATACAATCGGGAAGAAAACAATTGATAAATTCAAAAATTGTCCAGCAAGAAGAATCTTCTTCTTCTTCTTCAATACATCTGGAAGATATCCCAGAAGACAATCCGTTATACGGGCACTTACAAGCATATTTAGCCAGCAAAAAGCAAAGTGATACATTTGCTTCAATCGCTAAAGAGGATGAAGATACTAAATCCTATGAGAAATTGCTCAAGAAAGAAATGATATTTCTTTTGGAAAACTCTGAAATTCAGAGAAAAGACGAGCCGTGGAAGATATTCCAGAGATACCTTATTAATGGATTATATTATCCGGGTGAATCATATAAAACCCGATCTTATTATGAAACTATCCTTACAACTACGGGTAGTGCAGAGATTCAACACTTCTCTGGTTACAATACTTCCGAGAATGTTTATAGCTTCTCAAAGATTATTATCAAACAGATAATATCTGTTGACGAATGGGGAATATCTACCATGAAAGAAAGGCAGATAAGTCTAAACAAATCCCTTATGAGTTTCACCTATTGGGATTATATCACAGCATTTGATAAAGTGCTATACTACAATAATGATCGACATAAGCATACTTGGTTTATCAAGATATGTGCAAAGATATTCTCTGCACCTATTCCAAACTGGTTTATAAACTGGTGGTCATATCATGGCCCTACGGTAAATATTTTACCTGAACCATTTCTGAAGTTATACAAAGAATGGACGAAGATTTCGCCTTTTCTTACCCAGTTATACCATGCAGATCATATATGTTTTTTGGAACGTATAGATCAATTATATTTCTTTATTGAATTCTCAATCCCTTGGATTCATAAATGGAATCCAGAATTCGGTTATACCGAAGAAAAAATCCCTTGCTTATACAGGGTATTTTACAATAATTTTTGGGATAAATTAATGAAAATTGATCCCAAAACAAAGCAACTTTATGGACAAGAGTTATTAGACACCATTAAGTCACAAATCCAGTTATACTCGGAGGTGTCTCAGAAAACCATCTTATATGATGACTGTTCAGTGAGGCATATTGCCCGAAGAATCTCTATTCAGGAAGGAGATAAGACCGAACTAATCCAGCAATACCTGGACGAAGTTAAAAGAAACTTGATAGAGACTATTAATAAAACTGAAAAGTCTGACTCATCAATGCAAAGTGAAACAAGCAACGAAGATTTACAAGACTCTCAGCCGATGGAAACTGAGAAAATATTATCTGATAACGAGATCCGCAAGGTGGAAAATTTCCTCCAAACAATGGAAAAAGACGGAAAAAAGAAACAGTAAAGCCACCGGACCTACTGACAAGACAGGTGAACAGTAGATATACCGTGCAAAGGCCCGCATGAGGGACCTACTTACTATTTATGAACAGTAGAAACACTGTGTAAACAGTAAAAACACTGTGTATGGGCCCACATAAGGGACCCACTTTTTACTATTGATAGATTCTTTTTTCTTTTATAAATAGAAGCCTTCATTCATTAGGAAGGCAAGGAAGAAAATACCTTTCTTCTTGAAAGCTCTCTCTCTCTCTCTCTCTCTCTCTCTTCTCTATTGTAAACATCTCTTTCTCTTTGTAAAGTTTTATTTTCAAGAAAGAATACAGTGATACGTATTCTCCAAAGGGCTAAGGTACTTTTGTTCTTCATCTCTTCTGTCTTCTCCTTCTCCTCTCTGTAAGCCGTGACTATGTCCGGCTAAGAATATTCATGTCTATGTTAGTTTTCTAACGTCTTATACTTGTTTACTATGAAAGATCTAGACTTATCAAAATATAAAGGAATTTTATAAAGAATTTTTGACTTGGTTCCGAGATGGTGGTACAGTCGGGTACATTACTATCTTTATTAGCTCCGTTTAACAAGCCGTGTTTTAAGCCCGCTAAGCTAAGTGCGCTAGGGCATCTTCATCACGGTCAGAATGGTTAGACAAGAGCTAGTATAGATAACTAGTGTGTTCCAGACAGGCCCCTTGCTCGGGTAAAAGGTTACCATACAGTCATTAAGCTTTGTAAAATTCTTCTATATTTTCGACTCTTGAGTCCTTATTGATTGTGCGGATTACCGCCAGTCCTTAAGCTAAAGGATACAATTTACTATATCTGTGTATAGGCTACGCGGACTACCGCACTAGATTGGAAGAATCTAGCATAGACATGAAATATTTGAACATGGATCCAGGAGAAACTAGTACTAAAAGTACTAGATTAGAAGAGGTAGATATACCTCTTAATCTTGATTTATTGAATAAATGGACTATTCCTAAAGTCCCTATGAAAACCATTTATGATTATGGTTTGTTTGATAAACTGTCTAATAAACAATTGATTAAAACGACAGAGCAATCTTTAGCTCTAAACTCATCTGAACAGACGATTCGTTTACTCAGTAAGAGAGATATTTCTTCTTATAAAAACATGTATAATTATTTGCATATTGGTATGGTTCAAATTGCTTTTAAACCTTTAACCCTTAAAGGGTTACCGGAGACTTTCCTAGCAGCTCTTAGAGATGCTAGAAATTTAAATTTTAGACAGTCTCTAATGGGTTCGATTGAATCTACTGTCGCCTATGGTCCAATATATTTCAATACTCAACCCAATTTACAATTATCTCTTTCTGGTGTTAATATTCTTGATGCCTTGACATTAAATGTCAAAACTCATGGTTATAACTATGCTCCGGGTTCAGAACTTATATGTTTGTCTTATAGAATTTATTTTAAATTATTGTCTACTTTAAATCCGAAATGTAAGTTATATGATACATCCGATCAAACGATTTTGGTAGAAACTAATTTTGCCAAATCAAAGGTCACCACTAGGAGACCTATTAAGTGGGAAGAAATTAATTTTCCAACCACTTGGACCTTAAATTCGGTCATATCTCCCGAACAGACTACTAATGTTGTTTCTCGGGACGAGTATTCTCATATTACTCAAAATCTTGATGGAAGGATTTGTATCCAGTTTGATAACGAGACCCCTGTTTATAGCAGAAGGTCAATTTCTAGCCATTTCCCGGCTATTCAGCATATCTCTCCTATAGAAAAGGTGGTCTATGGACCAGCTCGAAAGAGTGCCGCATCACCGCATACGATTTCCAGTAGAGATAATAATAGCTACGTTGAAGAGGTACGAATCAACCCTCAAACAAATATTGTCCAGGATAGTAAAAATGTCCCGGATAAGGACATTCCTTCCCCATCCGAAATGGATTTTGACCTAGATAGTACTTAATGATTCCACACCAAATTGATTTTAGTCCGGGTTCTCCGGCAAGAAAGTTTATTCAAAAAGAATTTTCTGATAAAAAATGGAACCAGTTTAAAACTTGGTTTTTTGACACTTATAGTGAAAATGATTTAAATTGTATTTCGCAAGAATTCTATGAAACTTGTGCTTTGCATAATCAAATCATATATTTTGTTCCCTGGTTTATAACCACTTATTTGCCTTATTACATTAAGGTACTAACACGTTCTTATCATGAAAGCGATGGTAAGATTGTTACCACTGTATATCCTCCTCAAGCCCCGTTTGTTTTACCAAATAGTATTGGTATAACATTTTCTGCTTTTCAAAAATTTATTGAAAAAAATGTCGGGCAAGTTAGTATTAACGAGATTAATAATCTGTTTTCTCAAAATAATTATTTGAGCCTTTATGTTAAAGTTTTAGGAGAACATATTAGTTCTCTTGATCAAAAGCTTGATAAGCTTACTGGTTTTGATAAAGAATATGAGTAAAAAGACTACTATTGAGGTAACACATACTTCCAGTGTTGCTTCGACTTCAAATAGTCAAACTGTTCCAACTCATATTCAGCGTCCTCCTGAGATTACGGATTTTAAGTCTTCTACATTTAAAACTCTTGAAGACCTTCTCAATGAGAAATTTGCTAATCTCGATCTTAAACCGTTAAATCTTTCAAATGACTTTGCTGATAGAATAGAGTCCACTTCTGACTATAAAGAAGAAATTTGGTCAGAGTTTAATAAACTCAAAGGATCTAGAGGTTTGATTAAGCCAAATAGTAGGTATGGTGATAATCCGAGAATGACAAATTTTTATTATTCT
Organism: Nicotiana noctiflora; assembly: GCA_032618575.1. NCBI lineage: Eukaryota > Viridiplantae > Streptophyta > Magnoliopsida > Solanales > Solanaceae > Nicotiana > Nicotiana noctiflora. Next base: position 8,245 of record JASVEL010004465.1, on the reverse strand, counting down.
CGACCTACTCCTCAAGATGTCTTAATTGAAGAACGTGACTCGAATCAGACTAATACGTCTTATAGTGGTACTCATATTTACGAATGGAATCTCGATGGTTTAACCGATAGACAGTTAACCATCCTTGTTCGTAGAATACTAATGTATTCCACGATCTGTAAAGCTGCTGGCAATACAGATAAAACTATTGCTAAAATAATAATCGCTGGCTTTACTGGCCAACTTCGTGGCTGGTGGGATAATAATCTTACTTCCCCTCAAAAGGCTTCAATCATGGAAGCCAAAGCCAAAGAAGCGGGTTTTGATAACCTAGGTCTTCCCCTTGCTGCAGATAGAGAAGATGCAGTCTATACTCTTATCTTGAATATTTTAGAGCATTTTAGTGGTAGATTTACCAACCAAAATGAAAATGTTCGTATTCTTTTAAATAGTCCGAGATGTAAAAATCTCAGCGAATTTCGTTGGTATAAAGATACATTTCTTAGTCGGGTTATGGAATTACCCGAGAATGCTACCGATTTTTGGAAAGCAAAGTTTATAGATGGTCTTCCCCCTTGTTCGCCGAAAGGGTAAGAAATACCCTAAGGGGAAATAATACTCATATTCCCTATGACACCTTTACCTATGGTAATTTGGTAGGAATTTGTACCCAAGAAGGGTTAAAACTTTGTAATGAGCTACATCTAGCTCAACAAATTAAGAATACTAGGCGCCAAGAAAAATCTCAATTAGGAGACTTCTGTACCCAGTTTGGAATGCCTAATAACTCAAGAAAAAAGAGTTATAAGCGGCATAACGCTGATTATTCCGATAAGCTTTATCGAAAGAGAAGATCTAGATATAGATCGAAAGAAGAGCGTGATACTAGAAAGTCACATCGTAAATCTACTAGATTTGCAAAAAATAGATCCAAACGGGATCTTGCCAACATTAAGTGTTACAAATGTGGAAAATTTGGCCACATAGCTCCAAATTGTAAGCTTCAGAAACTTAAAGCTTTAGAGCTAGACAATGAATCTTACAACAAGGTTTATGGTCTTTTGTACACTTCCGGATCTGAATCGGATTATATCTCAGATTCTTCCGAATATGAATCCGAAGCTGACTTGATTAAATTAGATACTAATGAAGATCGTGATATATCTTCCTGTGTAACCTGTAATAGCACTGCTTGTACTTGTGAAAATGATGAATTTTATAAATTACAAGCTTGTCACGACCCCAAATCTGGTTGTGATGGCGCCCAGCACATTGCTAAGCCAGCCTGACCAATCAATATAAACAACGGAGCTAGAAGCTCTCTTTAACCCATTTAGGCATAGTATTTGACGAAATAGAAGCAATACATGTAACGAAAACGGGGAACCAAGTCCCAAAATATACTAACTCCCATAGACCGAAGGGTCAAGAGTCATGAGCCTCTACTGAACATGAATGTATAAAAGTTTACAAAATACCAAGTGCGGAAAGAAATGTCAATACAGAATCAAAAGACAATAGAAAGGAATATCGGGTCCTGCGGACTCTGCAGCTACCTCGGATATCCACAAACGTCGCCTCGCACAGCTACTGGATCACTGCTGAGAGGTACCTGGATCTGCACACAAGGTGCAGGGAGTAAAATGAGTACTGCCAGACTCAGTGGTAATAAACAAGGGTAAGACAACGCAGATAAGAAATCCGCAATAAAACACTATGTAAAGCTATAATCAGCTACCCTGTCATAGAATCAATCTTCACTGTACCTGTTCCAACAATTACCAATAAATAGCATAACAGCTAGCAGATGTAGCTAAATGCAATGCAATGCATGATATGACCGCTACGGCGTGTAGCCCGACTCCAATTTTGGGTACCCGTGCTCACCGTGGGGGTTCAGACTCCGGAGGGGCTCCTACAGCCCAAGCACATCTCATAGAGATATCACTGCGGCGTGCAGGTCCGATCCAACATATATCTTGCTGCGGCGTGCAGCCCGATCCACTACTAGTCAGCTAATATGCAGATACAGCCTCGCAGGCTCAAAAGTAGTTTTTGAAAACTCTTTTATCATTTTTCAGCTGGAAAACAGTAATATCAAGTTCCAGAGATTGGAATTTGCATAATAACAAAAATAGCTGCGGACTAGTAGTAAACTAGCATGTCTATGTGATAAGACAATGATAACGATCCTCGCGGGATCCAATAACCGGCTCACGGCCCACATGTATAATCAACCGCCCAAGAAGGGGGTTCCTCGGCTCAAGAGTGGCCATTATCACAATATATATATACATATATACAACCATCCGAGAAGGAGGTTCGACGGCTCTAGAATAGCCAATAATACAATATCAACAGGTTGGACTAATATGTAGTCTCCAGTTCATGATCGACCCCGCACTCTCAAGAGTGTGCGTGTCTCGCCGCTATACAGCGTCACAAAGTGGTATACCGGGGTTTCGAACCCGCTGGTCATCACCCACATCTATTACTCACCTCAATAAAGCGCGACGACTATTCCGCAATGCCCTTGCCACGAGAATCAAGCTCCGCACGCGTAGAATCTGATCAAATACAGTAGAAATACAACAACTTAGGCCAATGGGACGACACCCAATCAATACAACTCAATTTACATCAAAATTCCCAAAGTTGTCAAAACCCGAGCCCCGGGCCCACATTCCGAAAATTTACGAAATTCACATTTCTGGAACCCTCGTCTCAATACGAGTCTAAGCATATCAATTTTACCAAAATCGGACTCCATTTGCCCACTCAAATCCTTGTTTTTCTACAATTTAGGCCTAGGGTTAAAACCCACATTTAATCTCCCATTTACAGAGAATTAACCAAGGATTTCATGTTAAAATGATGTAATTAAGCCACAAAACTTACCTCCAACGAAACCCCGATGATTTCCCAGCACAATCTCCCGTCAATTTCTCCTCTTGGAACTCAAAATGGAGTTTTGGGTTAATGAACCCGTATGTGAAATGTTCTGTAATTAAACTCACTGCCAGAGCAATTTGCTCTACGCGTTCGCGACGCCTATCACGCGTCCGCGAAGCTCTGCCCAAAAATACCCTTCGCGAACGCGACACACCTTCACGCGTCCGCGAAGGCCAACTTCCCGGCTCCGGATTTTTACTCTACGCGAACGCGACGTGAAGCCACGCGTCCGCGATGCCTTACCTTTTCCTCTTGCGCGAACGCGATCCCACCCATCGCGAACGCGATGACCAACTGGCCCCAACCTACGCGAACGCGTCACTGCTCTTGCGAACGCGATGCCTTACTGACCCGGCCTTCGCGAACGCGGGACCCTCCTTCGCGAACGCGAAGGCTTATTTTATGCCCAGTGATCTGCAATTTACAGCAGATCACTTCTTGCTTCCAAATGCCGGATGATGGTCCGGATTCACCCCGAGGCCCCGGGACCTCAACGAAAACCACCAACATACCCCAAAACACGATACGAACTTGTTCCAATCATAAAAACACCATCCTACACATCAAAATCACCAATTACACACGGATTCAAGCCTAAATTTCTTAAAACATTCCAAATTACACATTCAATCAAAAACCCGACCAAACGACGTCCGAATGACCTGAAATTTTGCAGGCATATCCAAAATCACCTAACGAAGCTACTGCCACTGTCGGAATCCCATTCCGACCCCCGGATCAAAATCTCACCTACCGTTCGGATTTCGCCAAAATTCAACCTTAGCCAATTCAAGCCTATTTCTACACCGGACCTCCGAATTCAATTCCGATTGTTCTCCTAAGTCACAAATTACCTCCCGGAGCTATCCGAATCATCAGAATCCGATTCCGAGCATTCTAACTCAATAGTCAACTCTTGGTTGACTTTTCATATTCAAGCTTTCTTCAAACATGCTATTTGTTTCATTTTCAATCCAAATCACTCCTAACTCACCCGATATACTCTAATACCGTTTTAAAAGCATAATATATGTAAATGCAAGGTAATGGGGTGGTAATTCCCGTAACGACGGGCCGGGTCGTTACATTCTCCCCAACTTAAACAAACGCTCGTCCGCGAGCGGTTAAGAAACATACCTGGAGCATCAAATAAGTGTGGATATCTGCTCCGCATTTCCTGCTCAGTCTCCCAAGTTGCTTCCTCCACAGGACGACCTCTCCACTGCACTTTCACTGAAGCTATATCCTTAGGATCTCAGCTTACGAACCTGTCGACCCAAAATGGCTACTGGTTCCACATCATAAGTCAAATCCTCATCTAGCTGTATTGTGCTGAAGTCCAACACATGAGACGGGTCTCCGACATACTTCCGGAGCATAGATACATGGAACACCGGGTGAACTCCCGACAAACGGGGTGGCAAAGCAAGCATATAAGCCACCTCCCCAACTTTCCTAAGCACCTCAAAAGGTCCAATGAACCTTGGGCTCAACTTTCCTTTCTTTCCAAACCTCATAACACCCTTCATAGGCGAAACTTTCAGCAACACCTTCTCACCTACCGAATAAGACACATCTCGGACCTTTCGGTCTGCATAACTCTTCTGACGCGACTGAGCTGTGCGAAGTCTCTCCCGAATCACCTTCACCTTATCTAAGGCATCTTGGACTAACTCTGTCCCTAACAACCTAGCCTCGCCGGGCTCGAACCAACCAACTGGAGACCTACACCGCCTCCCATATAAAGCTTCATACGGTGCCATCTGAATGCTGGACCGATAGCTATTATTGTAAGCAAACTCCGCCAAAGGCAAATAATCAGCCCATGAACCACCAAAATCAATGACACAAGCACGCAACATGTCCTCCAATATCCGAATAGTACGCTCAGACTGCCCATCCGTCTGTGGATGAAATGCTGTGCTCAACTCTACCTGTGACCCCAACTCTCGCTGAAATGTCCTCCAGAACTGAGATGTGAACTGGGTACCTCTGTCCGATATAATGGAAATAGGAACTCCATGCAATCTCACTATCTCACGGATGAATATCTCTGCCAACCGCTCTGAGGTATAGGTAGTACACACTGGGATGAAATGAGCTGACTTAGTCAGTCTATCCACAATCACCCAAACTGAATCAAACTTCCTCGCCGTCCGAGGGAGTCCACTAACAAAGTCCATAGTTATTCTTTCCCACTTCCACTCCGGAATATCAATACGTCGGAATACACCACCAGGTCTCCGATGCTCATACTTGACCTGCTGACAGTTTAGACACCGAGCCACATGGCTCACAATATCTTTCTTCATCTTTCTCCACCGGTAATGCTGCTTCAAATCCTGGTACATCTTCGCGGCTCCTGGATGAATAGAATACCGCGAGCTGTGGGCCTCCTCCAATATCAATTCACGAAGGCCGTCAACATTGGGCACGCATATCCGGCCCTGCATCCGCAACACACCATCACTATCAATAGTGACATCCCTAGCATCATCATGCTGAACTCTGTCCTTAAGGACAAGTAAGTGTGGGTCATCATACTGGCGCTCTCGAATACGATCATATAAAGAAGAATGAGCTACTACATAAGCCATCACCCGATTGGGCTCAGAAATATCCAGCCTTACCATCTGGATTAGCTAACGCCTGAACATCAACTGCTAGGGGTCTCTCCCCAACTGGAATATACGCCAAACTGCCCATACTAATAGCCTTCCGACTCAATGCATCAGCCACTACATTGGCTTTCCCGGGATGATACAAGATAGTAATATCATAGTCTTTAAGCAACTCAAGCCATCTCCGCTGCCTCAAATTTAGATCTTTCTGCTTAAACAAATGCTGAAGGCTGCGGTGGTCTGTATATACATCACAAGATACACCATATATATAATGCCTCCAAATCTTCAAGGCATGAACAATAGCAGCTAACTCCAAATCGTGAACAGGGTAGTTCTTCTCGTGGGGCTTTAGCTGACGAGAAGCATATGCAATAACTCTACCCTCCTGCATCAACACACAACCAATGCCCACTCCCGAGGCATCACAATATACAGTATAAGAACCTGAAGCTGTCGGTAGAATCAAGACTGGTGCTGTGGTCAGTGCTGTCTTGAGCTTCTGAAAGCTCTCCTCGCACTCCTCGGACCATAAGAAAGGAACACCCTTCCGAGTCAATCTAGTCAAGGGTGAAGCAATAGAAGAGAACCCCTGAACGAATCGGCGATAATACCCTGCCAATCCCGGAAAGCTACGGATCTCAGTAACTGAGGTCGGTCTGGGCCAACTCTGCACTGCCTCGACCTTCCTCGGATCTACCTGAATACCATCACAGGACACCACGTGCCCTAAGAATGCCACGGACTCAAGCCAGAACTCACATTTGGAGAACTTGGCATACAGCTTCTCCTCTCTCAATCTCTGCAACACAATACTCAAGTGCCGAGCATGCTCATCCTGGCTACGAGAGTAGACAAGTATGTCATCAATGAACACAATCACAAATGAATCCAAATAAGGCCTGAACACACTGTTCATCAGATGCATAAATGCTGCTGGGGCGTTGGTCAGCCCAAAAGACATCACAAGGAACTCATAATGACCATATCCGGTCCGAAATGCAGTCTTCATAATGTCAGACTCTCTAATCTTCAGCTGATGGTAGCCTGAACGAAGATCAATCTTCGAGAACACCCTAGCTCCCTGGAGCCGATCAAACAAATCATCAATACGAGGCAGAGGATAATTATTCTTCACTGTTGCTTTGTTTAGCTGCCTATAGTCAATACACATCCTCATAGACCCGTCCTTCTTCTTAACAAACAGGACTGGTGCACCCCACGGCGATACACTCGGCCGAATAAACCCCTTATCTAGGAGTTCCTGGAGCTGCTCCTTCAATTCCTTCAACTCAGCTGGTGCCATCCGATACGGAGGAATAGAAATAGGCTGAGTGCCCGGCACCAAGTCAATGCCAAAATCAATATCCCTGTCCGGCGGCATGCCCGGCAGGTCTGAGGGGAATACATCTGGGAAGTCCCTCACAACAGGTACGTAATCAATGCTAGGAGACTCAGCTCCCACATCTCTCACAAAAGCTAAGTACGATAAGCACCCTTTTTCAACCATCTTCTGAGCTTTTAGGAACGAAATAACACGGCTAGGGACGAAATCGGTCGAACCCCGCCACTCAATCCGAGAAATACCAGGAATGGCCAACGTAACTGTCTTAGCATGACAGTCCAATATAGCATGGTACGGAGACAACCAGTCCATACCCAATATAACATCAAAGTCCACCATCCCCAACAATAACAAATCTGCCTGGGTCTCCAGACCCCCAATAGATATAACACAGGATCTATAGACATGATCCACAATAATCGTATCACCCACGGGGGTGGATACATGAACAGGTAAATCAAGAATACCACGAGTCGCACCCAAGTGATGTGCAAAATAAGAGGACACGTAAGAATATGTGGACCCTGGATCAAATAGAACAGAGGCATCTCTGTGACAGATAGAAATGATACCTATAATCACAGCATCGGAGGCAACTGCATCACGCCTGTCAGGAAGTGCATAGAACCGTGCCTCGCCTCCACCAGATCTCTCCTCGCCTCTGGGGTGACCACGAGAAGACTGACCTCCACCTCTACTAGCCTGAGATGGTGCTGAAGAGGAGGGCTGATCCCTCTGCTGAGTCCTGTCCCTATGGAGTCGAGGGCACTGTCTCCTCATGTGACCAAACTCACCACACTCATAACATGCACCCGGTGCCGGAGAAGGGTACTGAAGGGAACCCCTCGCCGCAGAAGAACCCTGGGCTGAAGAAGTAGGTGCTGCACTCTGGGCTGGGAGGCCTGAATGAGAAGGTCTAGATGAGCGACCTCTGCTCTGCTGGGAATGCTCTCTGGACGGAGCACCACTGAAACTACCAGAACCACGAGGCCTCTTCGCCTCCCGCTCCTCTCTCTCTCGGCGACGATCCGCCTCAATGGAGCGTGCCATATCAGCAACCTGCTCAAACGATGATAACAGAACTCGCTCGCTGGTCATAAGAATACGGATAGAGTAATTGAGGCCATCAATGAACCTCCTGATCCTCTCCCTATCATTAGGGATCATCCATGTGGCATGCCTAGCCAACCGTGTGAATCCGAGCTCATACTGGGTCACAGACATGTCGCCCTGAACCAACCACTCGAACTAGCAACGTAGCTCCTCGCGACGAGACTGTGGTACATATTTCTCTAGAAAGAGAGTAGAGAACTGCTGCCATGTGAGAGGTGCTGCTCCTGCAGGCCTA